>VZQC01011991.1:2771026-2839863 GCA_009823505.1 Rhizomys pruinosus
CTTCGAGTTCCATCCATTTACTTGCAAAGTTCATGATGTCATCTTTCTTTACTGCTGCATAGAACTCCATTGTGTAGATGTACCACATTTTTGTTATCCACTTGTCAGTTGAGGGGCATTTGGATTGGTTCCAGCTCTTGAATATTGTGAAGAGAGCTGCAATAAACATAGATGTGCATGTATCTTTGCAGTAGGATGAGTCTTGTGGGTATATACCCAGGGGTGGTATGGTTGGGTCAGGTGGTAGGCTCATTTTGAGTCTTTTAAGGGTTCTCCACACTGCTTTCCACAGTGGTTGTGCAAGTTTACATTCCCACCAGCAGTGGATGAGTGTTCCCCTTTCCCCACAACCTCTCCAGCTTTTGGTACCTTTTGTTTTCTTGATCTTAGCCAGTCATATCAGAGTGAGATGATATCTGAGAATGGTTTTAATTTGTATTTCCTTAATTATTAGCAATGTTGAACACTTTTTAAGCTGTTTCTCAGCCATCTCTGCTTCCTCACTGATGAAGTCTCTGTTCAGCTCTTTACTCCATTCTTTTGAGTGAGTCATTTGTTTTCTTATTTCTTTGTTTTTTGAGTAGTTTATATACTCTGGATGTTAATGCTCTGTCAAATGTATCACTGGTGAAGATTTCCTCCCACTCTGTGGGTTTTCTCTTCACTTCCTTGATTGTTTCTTTTGCTGTACAGAAGCTTTTGAGTTTGATGAGGTCTCACTTGTCAGCTGTTGACTTTATTTCCTGTGCAGCTGCTGTTTGATTTAGAAAGTTTTTTCCTACACCTATGTCTTGTAGATTAATGCCGACTTTTTCTTCTATCACCTTCAGGGTTTCAGGTTTCACATTGAGAACTTTCATCCACTTGGAGTTGATTTTTGTACAGGGTGAGAGGTAGGAGTTTAATTTTTGTTCTTCTATGTATGGTGATCCAGTTTTGCCAGCCCCATTTGCTGAGTTACTTGTTATTGATGTGTGAACTGTGCACTGTATAACTTCTTGAACATTGAAGTCAAGCTGGACATGTACCCTCATTTCTTTGTCTTACTGATTTTCATGTGGTACTTTTATAAGTTTAATCACATTGACCATCCAAACTTAACTTTTTTTTTTTTTTTTTTTTTTCTCGACACAGGGTCTCCCTGTAGCCCCAGCTGTCCTAGAACTCACTCTGTAGACCAGGCTGGCCTTGAACTCACAGACATCCGCCTGCCTCTGCCTCCCGGAGTGCTAGGATTAAAGGCGTGCACCACCATGCCTGACAACTTTTGAATCTAGGGTGTGAATAAATGGAATGTAGTGACCTAATGTGGAAACTGAGAACTACCTTCAACCTGGGCTTCTAACAGTGCCAACATGTCAGCAACTATAGTTGGGATTTCCTTGAAAATTTAAAATTCCCCAGCAAGCTCCATATCTGTTCACTACAGTGTTATGGTCATCATGCTTATAAGGGGGCCAAGGAAGGCCAGTAGAGTGAAGGGCATTTGAATGGAGGCGTCTGGGATGAAGACAACAGTCCAGGAAACAAGGGTGTTTCTATGAGCTTTCCAAGCAGGGTGATGTCATTTCTGGGGAAATCTTGTTCATGACAGAGCATGGTGAATTTGAATAACTTACTGCATTCCTAGAGCACTCGTCTCTCTGACTTTATAGTTATAGTATTTATATCCATATGTCTGCTTCTATCAATATATGCTATGTGTATACTTGGCATGTTATAAAATATAGTCTTCATATTCTCTATATATTACAAACTTTATTACCTATCTACCTATTTTCCATTTTTATCAACCTAGCTATTTATTGTTATCCATTTGTCATCTAGCTATCATCTCTCACCTGTCCATTCATCCATCTATTATCTATCATCTAAATAGCTATCTATCTATCTGTCTATCTTTCTATCATCTACCTATCTATATATCTTGCTATATAATCTATTCATCTATATCTATCTACCTATTAATCATCTATCTATATCATCTATCATCTATTACCAGTTTATCTTTTATCTACTTATTACCATTTATTTAGCATTTTCTATGATATATTTATATACCAATAATCTAATGATCTTTCTCTCCTTACATATTATATATTTACCTATATACTAACATGTATTTATAATCTGTTTATTATCTATATAATTATCTTCTATCTACCTATGTATTATTTAGTGTATACCTGTTATCTATCAATCATCTATCTGGCTTCATATTTTACCTACATATTATCCATTATCTGCTTATCATTTATCTGTCACCTATCCATTGTTTATCATCTATCTTCTGTCATTTATGAACTATCAATCATCTACCTACCTTTTAATTTCCTACATATTATCTGTCATCATCTATCCTATCATCTATCTATTTATCATCTATCTTTCTATCATTTATCACTTCTTTCTTTTTCTCTTTCTTTCTTTCTTTCTTTCTTTCTTTCTTTCTTTCTTTCTTTCTTTCTCTCTCTCTCTCTCCCTCTTTCTTCTTTCTTTTTTTCTTTCTTTCTTTCTTTCTTTCTTTCTTTCTTTCTTTCTTTCTTTCTTTCTTTCTTTCTTTCTTTCTTTCTTCCTTTCTCTTTCCACCCATCATCCATCCATCCATTCATCCATCCAACTGTTGTCCATCTGAATTCACATGCATATCTAATTGTATTTTTAGTATTTCCAGGTTCTGAGGGAAGCAAGTGGAAGTTCACTGGCAGAGCCAGGGGATATGCCTGGGGCATCTGGAATGGTTTTCGAAACTCTCCAGCAATATTTGGCAGCCCTTGAATAGGCACAGGGAAAATAGATTGCTGGGTTAAGATTTGTGGCAGAAAAGCAAGAAGTTAGAAAGTATGGGGATCCTCAGTGTTCTGTCTTCACCTCAGAGTGTGCTTTCCACAATGGTCTGGGGGAGCCGAGATGAGCAGGAGAACATAGCATCAATGATGGTATTTAGCAGTCAGTCGCCTCCTGTTCCCTTGACTCCTCAGAGTTCCCACCCCCAAGCCTGAGGATGCCCCACTCCCTCTGACTTGTCAATCAGTGTGGGATGTGGGGTGGGGCTCTGAACAGACTCTCAGGTTCCTGGGACATTTCACTCTCTCCAGCGATCTCACTGGTAAGTCTACATGGAAGTAACCACATGAAGAACAGCACCAACACTGTCCACTGTCTATATGCTGTGTTTTCTGCTCACTGTTAGTGGTTGTCTCCACTCCTAGACTGTCAGGATATCACAGTGTTTGGACATGGATTTCAGTAGCATCTGTGGAGTTCATTTATCTGCTTGGGATAAAGCAAGTCTTGGGATATATTCCCTATGGATGATGAACTAATATATCTGTCATAGTTTGCCTATCCAATGCTGTATTAATGAAATTTTCTTAGCTTATATTAATTATACAAAGTAATGAGTTTCATCATGACATTTTCATACATGGATATAGCACTTCCATGATATTCACCCTATTACATTCTGATCCCCTTTCCCCCTGGCTCACTTCCTCTTTCCAAGTGAGCCTTCCTTCTACTTTCTATTAGTGAACTTTCATGTGTTTTAAAAGATTTATTTTATTTATGTGTCTATGTGTTTGTACGTGTATATGTACTGGTGCTCACAGAGTCCAGAAGAGTGTTTCAGATCTCCTGAAGCTGGAGTTACAGGTAGTTGTGGGCTACCCAGTCTGGGTGTTAAGAACCAAATTTGGTTCCCTGGAAAAGCAGGAAGTACTCTTAATTGCTGCGCCATCTCCTCAGGCCCCTTTGGACTGTTGCATGCTTCCCGGCTTTTCCCCACTGTAAGCGTGTAGCAATAAGCATCTTGGTGGGACTTCGAGGCTTGTGGCTGCTGGTGGCAAGGAACTCTCATTTACATTTTAATACATATTTGCCAAGCCACATTCAAGAACTGAGATCCCTCAGCATTTCATTTTTGTTTTTTTGCTAGTAAATCTCTCTTTACTTTTTTATTTTCTATAAATGTCAAACCTTATGAAATTATTTCTTCAAAGACTTGGCATATCTTTGTCATTTTTTAAAAATAATTTGATAAAAGATAAACCTTTAATTCTCCTGGAGCACACATAGGCTTTTGATTTCCAGTTTTATTAGAAATCTGATGACAGATCTTTTCTTCAGGGCTGAATAAATCTCTTTCTTCAGATAAGGAAATACTTCCTATCTTAGGTGGATGAAGTAGGGTTTCTTTCCAAACTATTTATTTATTATTCTTGCTTATATGATTTATGAGTCATTCCTGTATAGAAGACAAAAATCAGGGCTGGGGGGTGGGGAGGCAGCTCAGTTGATTGGTAAAGGGCTTAGCGTGCAACGGGAGGACCCAAGTTCAGTTCTCAGAATCCATGTGAAAAGCTTGACATGTTGGTATATACATGTAATTCCAGTGCTTAGGAATCAGGCACAGCCACCTGGTTATTCCAGGCAGTGACAAGGCTTGGAGGCTTCTTCATGTCAGTTTCTCTCTAAAGTTAACTCATTCCTTCTAAGTAGCTCAGAGAATGGACCCACCATAGCTTATTAGGCTGTTTCTTATGGATGGATATTTAGTTTGCTTCATTATTAAGATGATGGTGCAGTTATCTTGTCTCTCTTGGGAGTCTTTCTAGGACAAATAATAGTGGCCAAATTGCTGGGACAAGGAGAAGCACATTCAAATTTTCACTCTGTGGGGGTTTGAATGAGAATGTCCCCCATAGGCTTCAAGTATTCAGACATTTTGCCCCCAGTTGGTGGCGCTGTTTTGGGACAGCTTAGAAGGCGTGGCCATGCTGGAGGAAGTACATCACTGGGGATGGACTTAGTGAGTTCAACAAGCCTTACAGGCTCCAGTCTCTCTCTCTCTCTCTCTCTCCTTCTCTCTCTCTCTCTCTCTCTCTCTCTCTCGGGCTCCTGTGCTCATTGGAAGATGGGAACCCCTTGGCTTTCTGCTCACAGTTTCCTGATACCATGTCTCCCACCACATGGACCCTAATTACCGAAACTGTCATCTAAGCTCAAATAAACTCTTCCTTTTATATGTTCCCTTGGTCATGGTGGTTTTTTACAGCAACAAAAAAGTGACTAATACACACTCCATTTAGACAAATATTTGTCAACCTTTGTTTCTTCTGTTATTACTCCCTCTAGAAAAAAAATTAAACTTAAATTAATTGCTTAAATTAATTAGAACCAAATTAAATTTCTCTCTGATGAGAGACATGAAACACTGAAGAATACACATTTTTGATGTTTTGGGTGTGTATTATACGATTATTTCTTGCTTTCCAAGAAACATTTTATTTTACCTATAGGCAAAATTGCCTCATTGAGAAGTACAGTGCTGATAACTACTGTTAAAATACTCTTTGCAGGGGTGGGGGATGGGGGTTGGGGGGAGACTCTCTGGAATGGACACATCCCTCTTTTGTGTGGACATTAACACTGGTACTCTGGCAGCAGCTAGAACTTGTGGCTTGTCAGAATGGAGTTCCATGTGGATAGCACAATGTTCCAGGATATTATTAGGCCCACCTTGAAGCAATGCAGAGTGTTAATTTGTTTCTCTTTCTCCTATGCTAATTAAAATGGTCAAGAACCACTATAGGGGCTAGAGAGATGGATGGCTCAGTGTTGAGTGCTTGAGGACCTGAACTTGGATTCCAGTGCCCATGGTCTCACCCAAGCCTGTAACTTTGTGATGAGGAAGAGCTTCAGGTTCAGGAGGAGACTCAACCTCAGAGGAATAAGGTGAAGAGTGACAGATGAGGAAACTTGATGTCTTTCTCAGGCCATCTCATGCACACTCACACACACAAGAGAGTGGATAAATACATGCATATACACCATACCAATGCATTCTTTCTCTCTCTCTCTCTCTCACCCATACACACAAATGAATCTCTAGAATATAGTCATTCCCTAGATAATTCACAGAAGTAAAGGAAAAAAAAACATGGAAATTAGAAAAATATGTCAGAGGAATTTGCTCATGTATTTGTTTTGCAGGAGCTTTGAATATTTAAGAAGAATGGAGGCTCATCCCTTGAAAGATGCTTTGCGTCAGTAGGATGGAAGGAAACTCAAGGTATGGCTGCTTCTATTCCATGAGAAAGAAAGAATCTAATGAGGCTGAGAGCCCCCCCTCCCCCCACCCCAGCCATTCCCAGCATGTGAACTGCAAGCTTAAGGCTCTGGATGTTAGGAATAATTCTTTGTAGCTCAGTTATATGAATTCAACAATCATGTTAGATGTAAAAGGAAAGGATTTCCAACAGGGAGTGCGGATCAAGGACGTAGCATAGCTGCTGTCTGTATCCATGCCCTTGGGGACAGGAAGTGCTCCTGTGTTTGCCACCTGGGACATCTGGGACCTGAGCTCTGTCTGCCTTGTATTAGCTGTGTGATCTTGGGTGAGTCACTCAGTGGTTCTGGTCATCAGCCGAGCAGCACAGACCTAAAGCAAAAGTTTTCACAAGTTTCTTTGAGTGGAGAGATTTGATGTTCAAACAGTCACAACTGTGGCTGAAAGACAAAATGCTGTGCTGGGAACCCAGAGACGCCTTGGAGTTCTAGCAACATTTTTATGTGTGTGAACACATTTATATGTTTATATATTTATAGTTATGGTTTTCCCTTAATGTGCAGTAGGAAGAAATACAACTCACACATTTGAACGTCTGGTTTCATAGATGTTATTTATGGCTTTAGGATGTGACTTGTCAAAAGGCAAGTTCATTGTATATTGATTTCAATAAAAACAGCACATCAGGGTTGTAGACGGGTAAGGTTTAAAAGAACACAGATGCCACTTCTGGAATGGATAAAGTTGGGGAAACAATGATTGATTCTGTTCCTCCCTAGAACTGGCTCCACGGCCACCACTTAGTATGGGCCTGTCAGAGCTGTTTAAAATCATCCCTCTGTCCAGCTGAGAAGGGATAACCAGGAAGGACTGATGATTTTACATCTTTGTCAGGCCTCCAAAGCACCTAAACACTTTCTCTTAAAAATGCCAGAGGCTAGGTCCAATGAGATGGCTCAGTGGGTAGGGGTGCTTGCCACCAGGTCTATGACCTGAGTTCTCTTCCTGGGACCCACATGGTGTAAGAAGAGAAACTGATTCCTGTGAATTATCCTTTGGCCTCCTTGTGCACATACACGCAATTACACTCTAAATAAATTAGTTAAAATGTCCCAGTAGTCTATTGCATATATTAGAAGGCCTATAGGGGGCTGGAGAAATGGCTCAGCGGTTAAGAGCACTGGCTGCTTTTTCACAGGACCCAGGTTCAATTCCCACCACCCATATGGCAGTTGACAGCCATCCTTAACTCTAGTTCCAGGGAATCCAACACCCTCTTTTGGCCTCCATGGGAATTACATACATGCAGGCAAAACATTCATACACATAAAATAAAAATAAATAAATAATTTTAAAAGGCCTGTTAAGTCTAACTAGTGTCCCCAAATGTCCTTTAGTATGGGTCTGTGGTGGTTTGAAGGAGAATGTCCCTCATAGGCTTCAAGTATTCAGACGTTTTGTCCCCAGTTGGTGGCACTGTTTTGGGAGATCTTTGAAGGTGTGGCTATGCTGGAGGAAGCATGTCACTGGGGGCGGGCTTAGAGAGTCCAACAAGCCTTGCCAGCCTCCAGTTGCTCTCTTTGCTTCTTTACTCACTGGAAGGTGTGAACCTGGGCTTTTTTGCTCCAGCTCCTACCGCCATGCCTCCCTGCCACGATGGACTCTAATTCCCTGGAACCATCAATTATAAGCTCAAATAAACTCTTCCTTTTATAAGTTCCTTTGGTCATGGTGGTTTTATCACAGCAACAGGAAAGTGACTAATACAGGGTCCATGGATGGAACCTGCTAGACTACATTAAATTGGGCAGGAGAGGGGGAGGAATAAGGGAAAAGAGGATAGGGGAGGGGACCCAAGTGCCATCAAATTATATTATAAGTAAATTGCAACTATTCAGTTTTTAAACTCCTAGAATCTAACATTTATTGAGGGCTTATATAGCTGTTACTATTCTTTTACTTTTTAAACTTTTTTTTTTTGATAACATAACTAGTTACAGCAGTCAGACCTGCTCCAGGGCCTGCCCTCTCCTCCCTGCCAATTGAATAGTTGTAAGAGATCCCTGAATGAGGAGTCCTTCCAGCCAGCCAATTAAGGGTGTTCTGCTTTTTCAGAAACCTGAGGCCAGCTTCTTAAAACAGAGCTCCTCATGCTTTTCTGAATCACCTGGGCATCTTGTGTGAAGATAAAAATTTCTTCCAAGCATACCTAGGTTTGGGTCTAGCTTGAGTGACTAACTTGACATGACTTAGAATCACTTGGAAAGAGAGACTCAGTGAGGGACTGTCTGCATTGGTTTGGCCTGCTGGCATGTCTTTAGGGATTGTCTTAGTGAATTGATGTGGAAGGGTGCAAGGCACTGTGGGGGGCATCATTCCCTAGGTAGGGGTTCCTGAACTATGTGAGCAAGGATCAATCCCATTGAGTATAAGCCAGCAGGCAAGTGGACATGCTTGGGTCCATTTACTTTTCTGTTCTTGACTGTGAATGTGGTGTGACCCACCAGGTTTCTCCAGCTCCTGTTGCTGTGACTCCTCTGTGGTGATGGACAATAACCCAGAGCCTTTAGCTAGAACAAACCCCTTTCCCCCTAAGTTGCTTTTTGTCAAGGTGTTTTCTCACCTTGACAGAAGCCACACCTAGAAAAACCCCAAGACCTGCATTTGTTTTCTTTTTTGCTGTTGTTGTTGTTCCCTTTAATTTTATATCATTCCAAAATATGCATACATTCTTTCCACTCATATACCAAAATCACAAAGTCTGAAAATAAACTATAGGTTAATTCCAAGACATGTTTAAGGATTCACATTTTAGCAGTAAAGTTGCATGCAGGTGGGCTGGAGAGATAGCCTAGCGGTTAAGAGCACCGACGCTCTTGCAGAGGACCCGGGTTCGATCCCCAGCACCCACATGGTGGCTAAGAACCGTCTGTAACTCCAATTCCAGGAGAACTCCAGTTCCAGGGGAATCTGAGACCCTCTTCTGACCTCCGCGGGCATTTGCACGTCATGGGTGCACAGACCTGCATTGCAAACAAAACATTCATTAACATACAAAAAACATAAAAAAAAAGTTTCCCGTCTCAAAGCAAAACACAAACCAAATCAAAACAAAAAAAAAAATGCATATGAGAAAAAAAAAAGTATCTATTAAATAACGTATGTATTAATTACTAAAAAAGAGATTTATTCATTTAAAAAAAAAAAGGAGATTATAGGCAAGCCATGGGGGCCTTACACCTTTAATCTTAGCACTTGGGAGCAAGAGGGAAGATGATATTGTGGAGTTGAAGGCCAGCGTGGTATACAGAGTAAAGTTCCGGTCAGCTTAGGTGAGACTAAAGGGGACCCTGTCTCAAAAAACAAAAAACAAAAACAAAAAAAAGAAAGAGATTATTTCTTTCTGCATATCTTTTTCTTTTTTGTTGTTTTTTTTTTTCAAGACAGGGTCTCCCTGTAGCCCTAGGGCTGGCCTAGAACTCACTCTGAGGGAAACAGGGTGGCCTTGAAGTCACAAAGATCCCCCTGCCTTTGCCTCCCAAGTGCTAGTAATTAAAGGCTCGCACCCACCCAGGCCCCGGCCCCACTTCTTTCTCATGAATCTTAAAGAAACTGAGGGAAAACAGAGGAACACTATAAATTATAGTTATGTTATAGTAATATCAGTCAAGTTGTAGTATTTGTACTAATAAAAACCCACTTTAACTTAGATTTGGCACTAGGATCCACAAGTGAGGAACCACATATATCGTTTTTTTTTTTTTTTTTTTTTTTTTTTTTTTTCTGGGTCTGTTACTTCACTTAGCATAACAGCTTCTAGTTCCATCCATTTACCTGCAGAATTCATGATGTCATCTTTCTTTACTACGGCATAGATCTCCATTGTGTAAATGTACCACATTTTCATTATCCATTAATCAATTGAGGGACACTTTGGCTGTTTCCACGTCTTCACTATTGTGAAAAGGGCCACAATAAACATTCTTGTGCATGTATCTCTCTTATAGAATGGATCCTTTGGTTATACACATAAGAGTGGTATGACTGGGTCAAATGGTAGGTTCATTTTTAGTCAAAAATTTTAAGGGTTCTCCACAGTGCTATCCATAGAGATTGCACAAGTTTGCATTCCCACCAGCAGCAGATGAGTGTTTCCCTTTCCCCACAGCCTCCCCAGCATTTGACACTCTTGTTTTCTTGATCACAGCCAGTCTTACTGGTGTAAGATGAAATCTTAAAAGTGCTTTTAACTTGCATTTCCTTAGTTACTAACAATGTTGAACACTTTTTAAGATGTTTCTAAGCCATCTTTATTTCTTCTCTTGAGAAGTCTCTGTTCAGATCTTTAGCCCATCTTTCAATTGGGTCATTTGTTTTCTTGGTCCTCTATTTTTTTGAGTAGTTTATATACTCTGGGGATGTTAAACCTTTGTCAGATGTATCACTGGTGAAGAGTTCCTCCCACTCTGGGTTTTCTCTTCACTTCTTTGATTGTTTCTTTTGATGTACAGAAGCCTTTTAATTTAATGAGGTCCCACTTGTTTATGGTTGACCTTATTTCCTGTGCCACTGCTGTCTGATTTAGAAAGTCTTTTCCTACACCTATATCTCGTAGGTTACTGCCAGAGTTTTTGTCTAACATTTTCAGAGTTTCAGGTTTCACATTGAAGGACCAGGCATTTGTAATGAGTTCTTGGATGGGCACTTCTCTTTTTGCTGAGCCTTGGACTTACAAGGAAAGGTCAAGAGCCTGTTATGAATTCAGGATGCACCTCTCTTCCACCCCTGCCCTGTCTCCAAGACATCCATTGAGTCCCCACGTGCATGAAGCTGGATTCCAACTTGAAGGAACACATCAGCACATTTGGCATTCAGAGGGGACCAGCGCCATGTAGACAGAGCCATGGGCTGCTCCCTTTTTCATTTGTTAGCTAAGAGTGCAAATGCTACTCCTCTTGGGATAAAAGTGGATAATGGCATCCAATTCTCGGAATGGGCATTGTTGTCTTCCTTTTCATGGAAACCAAGTTCTAAACACATTTGGATTGCAGCTTTGATGTTAGGCCTGTGCCTCAAGCTGTAAACTGCCTTTGAACTTTATGTAACGTCTTGGACCTTTTCTTAAGAAGTGTTTCGAAATTGTTGACGTCCCTGCTGGGGATGTCCTCAGAGAGACAAATCGTCCTTTCATCGGAGCTGACTTGGCAGTGAAGTGTGGCTTGTCCCTTTGGCTTTCCAGAACTCCCCTCCACTTGCTGGTTGTAACCTCTTCTTTGCTGTCATTTCCCGAGAGTTCTTTTGGGATACAAATCTGCCATTGGAACTCGCTGGTCTGCACTCAATGGTGGGCACTGTCACAGGTGCGACTCTCAGCCCAGAAGCTCAGGTGTACAGGGAAACAACATACGATGTACTTTTGAAATTCAATCTAACTTCTGTTTCATGAGCGTGGAGACGTTTAGTAGCTAATGCGAGGTTTATAATCTTCCTGTGCTAAGATTATATTTAAATTCTTGAAACATAATCCTGTCACGTGAGCATTCGATAAGACGTCTGCCACCCAACTCGATCCCCCCCCCGCCCCCTGCATTGGTCTAAACATAATAAAACCACAGAATTCCGTCTTTCTCTTTGTCTAATCTAGATAGCTTTACTCTTATTCAAGTGTTTTTGAAAAAATACTTTGTCTAAGCAGAGTGCTCTTTGCTGGCCTCTGACACCATCAGCTTTGAAAATATCAGAGCCAGGAAAATAGTATTTATTTTTCTGCTTCTTTATTACATAGAATCAATCCTCTTCCAGTCCATACACCAGTAAGTGTAAACTTGCTTTATTATTAAAAATAGAGGAAGGGGGTTAGGAAATGGTTCAGTCAGTAAAGTGCTTGCTACCTGAGTGCAGAGTCCTGAGTTTAACCCCTAGAAGACATGGGAAAAACCAAACGTAGTGACCCTCACCTGTAGTCCCAGTGCTGGGGAGGCAGAAACAAGAGGATTCCCAACACTTCCTGAGATAGCGTAAATTAAATTAGATAAGGTTCAGGTTCCATGAGAGACCCTGTGTTAAGAGACAAGGTGGAGAGAAAGATTGAGGATGGCATCCATTGTTTGCTTCTGCACATACATACAGACACACGTACACACACACACACACACACACACACACAATAGCAGAAGGGCTCATAAGGTCAACATTTAAAAATCTGTCACTTTTATACAAGATCTGATGTGTGAGACCAAGGTTCATGCAACCTGCGTAGACCCTTGTATTTCAATGTTTTCTAGTCTGCATGCTTAGGCAAGTGCTCTGCCACTGAGTTATACCAGCCCTCTACTCGATGCCTTGATGCATCTTTAACTAGTTTTGCCATTCTCCTAAAATCAATTTCTTGTATTTGTCTTTCTCTTTTTGGGATGGCTCAGGTTGGCAAGGAAGTCAAGAGAGGACAGGTCCTGTGCTGGAAGGACAGGAGGGGGGATGAGGCTGGACCATAGTTTTGAAAGTATGACTTACCCTGATTTGCCCATCCATGTTGAGCTTACAATGAGATGAGATAATCTAGGGACAATTAATTCCATGAAGAAGACATCATAATGGTGGCAAACTCATTTTGTTGTTATTGTGCAATATTGGATGGTGATTAAGGATATAAGTGTTGGTGTCAGAAGCCATGTTTAATTCTTTTTTAAATTTTATTTATTTTTTACATGTATGAATGTACTGTCTGCATGTAGGTTGGTGCACCTGTGTCGTGCAATGCCACGGAGGTCAGAAGAGGGTGTCGGATTCCCCTGGAACTGGAGTTAAACACTTCTCGGCTGCCATGTGGGTGCTGGGAATCGAACCCGGGTCCTCTGCAAGAGCTGTCAGTGCTCTTAACCACTAGGCCATTTCTCCAGCCCCCCATGTTTAATTCTTAACTCTAGTACTGCCTATGTAGTTGACCTCAGCCAAACTATTCAACCTTGCCAACTTTTCAAATGGAAACAACAGGAGTATCTGTATGGTAGGGTTGTTACAATGTCTGAATAAGGTAATATAATACTTATTAACTGAGTGCAATAAGTACCTGACTTTTGGCCAACCTGAAATAAATATTAACTTGTAATAATAAGGTTGCTATTTTGAAATTTTCCTCCTTTGAAGTATGCTCAGCATCACACTTTGCTCCTTACTTAGGAAGATGGAAAAGGCCCAAGATAGGCAAAGACAAGAGTTTACCATTGTTCCATTGAAAATATGGTTTCAAAATAACTTTGAATGTGTTGATTTAGCAAACTCAATACCCTCATTTTAATATACATGACTTGAAGCATGGCCTCTTGTTAAGCGTCCTCACATGCTTGTTTTGGGAACACCGGGCTGCACCTGGCAATATCACTCTTAACAAGATACAAGGTTCAGTGTCAGTAAAGGGAAGGGCATTATTACCTTAACCATGCAGCTCATTTGCATTAATTGAGGCTGAATATTCACAAGTTGCAAAGCTCTGGACAGGTTTTCACAAGTCCGGGAGCAGGATGACAATATTTATAGTGCGCCAAGCTGAATCTTACCTGGAGAGTTCATAAATACGGAGGACACTCGTTCACTGGTGTGATTTCTGGGCCTCTGCTGTAATTTTCTGGCCTCCTTTAATCCACTGACTTAAGGTTGGAAATGACAAATATTTACCAACTTCTGAGTTCCAGTCTGAGGTCAGCTGCTATTTCTCAGCTAACCCTTGTGGGTGTTAGGAAATCTCTCCAGGTCCCGTCTATAGACTCTCCTAATTTGTCCTTTCTTCCACCAACAAAGCAACATAAACATCACAGAACTAACCAATAGCATCTTACAGGACAGAATTTATGGAGTATTATGATAACTTTCCTTATTCCAAATTTCATTCAGGAATTCCACACAGTACACTTTGTTCCTATTATAACCCTCCTACCTCTCCCTCCCTACCTTACCACTACCCTGACTTTATGTCCTCTTTTATTGTTTGTATTGAATTTTTAAAAAATTTTTATTTATTTTTGTATGTGTATGAATGTACTGTCTGCTTGTGGGTTTGTGCACCCATGTCATGCAATGCCCCAGAGGTCAGAAGAGGGTGTTGGATTCCCTTGGAACTGGAGTTAAAGACAGTTCTCAGCCACCATGTGGGTGCTGGGGATCGAACCCGGATCCTCTGCAAGAGCAGTCAGCACTGTAACCATTAGGCCATCTCTCTAGCCTGTATTTAATTTTTTTAAAAAAGCTCTAATGATCCTAATGCGTGTTTCCCAAGTGCTCTCGGGTGTGGGTCCATGCCTTAGCATCTACTCAACCTACCATTTGGCACACCAGTAGAGACTCTCTATCCTAGCATCTATCAGTTGTTAATAGATCCTCTGCTAGGGCTGGGATCCATTTCATTCATAAGGGGCCCCTGTCTGGCTTGTGGATGCTGTCATGAGCCCTTTGGGTTCTTTTGTGTAACTAACTACCCTGGCTGTCCAGACAACACAGTTTTCTTGTATTTGTCCACCACTTTTAGTGGTTACACTCTTTTGCCCCCTCTTCTGCGATGATCCTGAGCTTTGGGAGGGGAGGGGCTGATATAGTTGTCCTACTGAGCGCTGGGTACTCAGTACTCTCCTCTTCTCTGCACATTGATTGTTATAAGTCTCTGAGTTAATCTCCCTCCGAACTTCTTGCTATGGAAGTTTCATCTGATTTGTGTAGTTTCCTCTCTTAGAACTCTAGAAAGGATGTAGAATTTCATTCCTACCTCCATTTGCCTCATCAGAGGATTGCTATACCTGTTCATGTGTGTTGGATAAGGCTAGCCTAAGAAGTAAATGAAGCAGAGAATTTTGTTTTTGAGAAAATGCGGGAATAAATTGCAATTAGTATTGATCATAGAATCAATAATAATAAAAACTGTGCTATCAACAGTGTATTTTGAACTGAAATGTAGGCCAACAAAAACATGGAGAATGGGAGCAAATGGAATTAAAATGTTCTAAGGTTTTTCTATTTTTCAGAAAGGAGATAAAGACATTCATTACATTATGTTTTGATATGTCAAGGTATATGTTGTGATTTCAAGGAAACACTAACAGAAAAGATTACTGTGTCTGTAGTTTCACACTAATAGAGAAAAGATAGAACAATAAAAAATTAAATCCCAAAACAAGGCGGGGGAGGCAAGAAGACAACAAAGAATATGTGGAACAAATATACAGCAAGTGGTTGGAATATTCATTGGAATATTTATGACTGACATGGGCTGAATTGTGTCCCCCAGTTCTTTTGTTCAGCCTTTAACTCCCAATATCTAGGAATGTGGATCCCAGTGGAGGTAAGGACTTTAAAGAAGGAAGGAAGGCTACATGTGATCGTTGGAGTGGGCTGTGATCCAAAGACTATCTTTCTGAAAGGAGAGAGTGTAAAGACACAGAGACACAGAGGAGAGGCCCCGGGAAGACACAGAGAGATGGTGGCCATCTGTAAACTAGAAGAGCTGCCTCGTCAGAACCACTTCCACCATCTTGATCTCAGACAGCTGTTCTCTGGAACCGTGAGAAGACAAATATCTAGGGTTTGCACCATCTGGTTTGTGAAAACCCTAATCGCTAATACAACTGCTAAGATTTGTCAGTATTTGCACAAATGTACACAGACTGTATTAAAACACACAGACTTGAAGTTGTTGGTTACGTCAAGAACATGCCTGCCCCTATATCACCCATGGGAAAATCCTGCCTGGAGTTAGTTCAGCATTGTAGCGTGCAGTGTCTATGGCTTGCTGTCACTGCTGGTGAGTTTTCTAACAGTCTGTGTAGGACCTTCTAGAACCATAAACACTAGCCAGCATGCAGGAAGCTTCCAGTGCAGTTCCAACTTGGTTTCTCTGTGTCCTATATCCAGAATGTGTGGTGTCCTCAGCAATGCGGTCTTTACTGTCTAGCTCTGTTGGGTGACCAGGAACAATGACAATTGGCTATATTGTTTTAAGAGCTTCTGGGGCTATTTGGTCAACAGTTCCCAAGGAGGTAGCCTACATCTGGGACTGGGAATTTGATTTGAAAATCCTATGACTGTTTGGAGGGAGAAGCATTAACCCTTACCCTGCCCCCCCCACCCTGCAACAGTATTTCCATTTAAAAATCATATGTTGTATTTAGCTTATAAAGTAATAGGTTTCTATATTTTTTTAACACATTCCAACTGCTTCCTGGTTGGATCTGAGGCCTGCTCCATGGAAGGAGATCCAGGCCTGACGCTGCAGAACTGGTCAAAAGTTTATGGCTAAGGAAGTCAAAGCCCTACTGAAGAATCTACTACTGATGTTTGCCAAATAGACATGTAGTTAAACTGCTTTCTAAATATTTACATTTATACCCATAAGCGAGTGTAGCTCTTAGCTTTGGCTGAAGTGGGTGATGACCAAATCGGGGACTCACAATGGGTCAGAACAGTGACAAGTGACTGCTAAGTATTTGGCCACAAGTGGCATGTCTATGTCACCCCTTCCCCATGCCAAGGGAGCATCACAGAGGAGGAGGAAGTAGAAGGCCTGTGGCAGCTAAAGAATGGGGACGTGGGCAGTGGGGTGCTATCTTCTGTATACAACATGGTAGCAATCATGAACACAGCTGGGACTGCTTGTACAGGGCATAGAAAAGAAGGAGAAAAGCAAAGGAAAGAAAAAAGAAAGAAAAGAAGGGACAAGAGGGTAGGAGGAGGACCAGCTGGGCAGAAGACAATATCGGTGGGAGTGAAATGGAGATTAAAGCAGGTAGTGGGGAGCGGATACAATCACAGTTTATTGTATATAAGTTTGATACTATCAAAACATTTAATTAGCCTAGCGTGGTGGCGCACGCCTTTAATCCTAGCACTTGGGAGGCAGAGGCAGGCAGATCTCTGTGAGTTCAAGGCCAGCCTGGTCTACAGAATGAGTTCCAGGACAGCCAGAGCTACAGGGAGACCCTGTCTCAAAAAGATCAAAAAGACCAAAAAACAAAAGAAAACAAAACAAAAAAAAGTTTAATTAAATAAAAAGACACATTGTTAAATGGGAATTAAAAAAATATTCAGCTGTTTATCAATATCCATCTTTACATTCATCCACTCACTCACTGATCCATCTACCCACAGCTGAAGCAATTCAGTTCTTAGAGCATTGATAGTTGAATGATAATGACTAGATCAAACTGCTTCTACATCATAATCCTTTTCTCCCCAAACCAGCACTCTCTCCATTAAGAATAGGACACTTCTGGAGGACGTAATTCTGGTACATATATGACATTTATATAGGCATATTTTAGAGCAATACAAATGGAAAGGAACGGGGCTGGAGAGATGGCCTAGCGGTTAAGAGCGCCGACTGCTCTTGCAGAGGACCTGGGTTCGATCCCCAGCACCCACATGGCGACCGAGAACCATCTGAAACTCCAATTCCAGGAGAACTCCAGTTCCAGGGGAATCTGACACCCTCTTCTGACCTCCGCGGCATTGCACGACACGGGTGCACAGACTTGCATGCAGACAGTACATTCATACACATACAGAAATAAATAAAATTTAAAAAAATTAAAAAAAAAACAAATGGAAAAGGAACAACAACAACATAAGGACTGGGTCAAAGAATAGATTGATACAGTTAAATACTGCCCCAAACAATAAGCCTCTGCAGAGAAAAACTTTAAAAAGACTGAGAGAAAGATGCAGGACATGTATGGCAGAATGCATGATCTGAGGTGGGGTGTGGGGAAGGGAAAGGGGAATATGTCTAAAGTGAGCTGAAAAATGATGTATGAAATACACAAAACATCGATAAATGTATTCTGTTAAATAATAGAATAGGACACGGGGTTGGCATTTTTTTGGTGAGAATTCTCATCTAGTTCTAAGAGCTGTAGACAGCTGGAAGGAGGTGCAGTGTGTTGGTCTTTGGCAGACTGGCAGAAGTGAAGTTAGGCAACTGCATTTTAATGTCTAAGAACACAATTGGACAACAACAATAGCAGGTACCCTGTCTGGCTTAGATCTGAAAGGAAGTATAGCAAAGCCCTGGTTTTCAAATGCCACTTTTATCCATCCATGATGGCCTAGTGGTTTCAAGGTTTCTAGCTCTAACTAGAAAAGTAAGGAGACAAACAGAAGTAGCTATGATTGATAGACGGTGAATGGAAAGCTGTGACTAGAAGACTTCTCGGAAAGACACCATGCCATGATAACTCAGCTGCCATTAGCTTAAGTGGCAGCTTAGATCCTGTCTTCATGAGCTCAGTGGAGAGGACACACCCTTCAGAGTTAGGTGATCTGGAGAAGAAAACCATTGGATGTTGAGTAAGGCACTTAGTGCTGTCGACCTTCAGTTTCCTCATTGAAAAATGGAAACAATATCCTGCAGAATTATTTAGACATTTTGTTAAAATATTAGACTATCATTCAAGTTATCTTTAGCAAAAAACAAAGGATGCTCTATTACCAGGCTGTTGGAAAGTCTTACGTAACACAAGGAGAGCAGCAAGGAAGAGTAGGAAAGGCATTAGGGGACCAAGAAGGGACCAAGTGTCTCCTCTCATTGCTTTTTTTTTTTTTTGCAGCGTCTTCATTATTCTCCAGAGACCCCTACCATCATGCTGTCAATAATGGCTTCTCAGCTACTAATGATCAGTACTAGGCAGGTGGGAGGTGCTGGCGATAAACTTAGCTGCGAACATCTCTATTTTAAGATATTTACATGAAGATGTTCATGCTGGTGACTTGGCTTATTCCAAATGCTTTCTCACATTGGTTGTGAGTGCCCAGGTCATATAGCAAGTGCCTGGGTCATATAGCCTCTGTTCGGAAGAAGCCACACCATGATTTCCATGGCACCCGTCTGAGCTGCAGGCTTATGAAGTGATTTGTCTACCTCTTCTGCATGCTGTTTTGTCTAGCCGCAAGCTTGTTTTGCTGGCTTAGAAACACCCAATAGCTGGTGGAGAAACAGAGCTGTGGAAAAGCTTACAATTGTTTTGTTAAAAAAAAAATGGTTTGCATCAGTGGGGAAAGTTGTGGGTTCATCTACCCTTTGTTTATGTGTGCGATTACAAAGAGAATGGTGGTGATGATGAAAGGAGGGGGATAGAGGAGAGAGAAAGAGAGAAAGGAGGGAGAAGTGGGAGGTGGGAGAGAGTAAAGCTAAAATCATGTAACAGGCCATGATTTCAGTCTCTACAGAATCATGAATTTTGTCTTCTGAGTTAGGATAGGAATCATTGGAAAAAAACAAAACATCTTGATTTTTAGTAACTATAAAGAGGAAGGTTATTATGTCATCATAAGGTTAAAATGTATAGCTCCAGTCAATAGACAGGTTGGCTTTTTCAACATTCCTAGAAGAGATATTCTGATTGTGTTACCAGGATCTTGCTCTGGCCTGAGCTTGGCTTCCTGGTGCTTGTGGTCTCCTTTGAAAGGATTCCAATGAGGCCTACAGAGTGTAGTGTAGAGAACAGGTGGAGTTCATTACAGAATAATATGAGGTGCTCACAAAGGGTGACAGAGGGCAATGATGGACTCTCGATGTAAAATCATAGCTATCCTCTCAAAGGAAGGAGAAGAGTTTATTCTGGAGCCAATATGAGTGACCATGGCCCTTGGGCCATGTTCTTGACATGGATTAGGCAGACTCTATAGTGACTGGAAGGACTACCTCACTGAGTTCCCATTGCCATCAGATTCAGTTCAGGGTGTAAATCTGCATTTGGCCTTCCCATCTCCTCCTGAGGGTTTGCAGTAGATGCTTCTTTGGAGTGTAGGCCCAGCATCCTGTGACTTCCCTTCTGTCCTTTCTTTGGAGTTGTGGACAACTTGAAGCCTTTTTGTATGATGTGATCTTACCTTCTAGTCCTGATGAAAGGCAGGGATTAGTAAAATGAAAAATGTTTCTAAGAGTTGGATGAAGTTGTTTCCTGGGCTAGTGGCCAGCATGCCATATTCCCTTTTTCATTTTAGTGCAATAAATAGCTATTCTTGATAAAACCCCAAGTAGACATAGTAGTAATGTTCACCTGGTAGGGTTAATGGATTAGTTCTCATGGTAATCATGCAGGAAGATAGACATTATTATTCTCATTTTGGAAAGCGTGTTAATTGGAGCTCAGAGAGGTTGTGTCTAGTTCAAGGTGACCTGAGTTATGAATGTGATGTCATTTATGTCATCTAGTATCCAGCTTTATACCATTTTCATTGAATAGACAAAGGTTCTTTTAGTAATCTCACCCTCTTTTTTTTTATTTTGGTCTTTTTGAGACAGGGTCTTCCTGTTGCCCCCAGCTGTCCTGGAACTCACTCTGTAGACCAGGCTGGCCTTGAACTCACAAAGATCTGCCTGCCTCTGCCTACCAAGTGCCAGGATTAAAGGCATGCGCCACCATGCCTGGCTTCTTTTTATAATAAGCCAATTCTTCTCATTTTAGAAGAACTTGCTGTTTGAATCAGGCTTAGAAAGGTGGATTCATTCCATAAGAACTGTTAGGCATAGCCAGGCATGAGACTTGTCTTCAGGGAGCTTACAGCGTGGCAGTGGAACTAGTCCTTGAACAAATACGTTTAGGGCTATTTGATTACTTGTATCTTAAGTCCTACAGACAAAAATTACAGAGTATATTGAAGTGGGACAGGGAAAGAGGAGACTTATAACATCATCATTTCCTGGCTCGAGTTCTGTGCAAACATTCATTGCTCTCTGGTTCTTTTTTGCAAATGCAATGCAATGTGAGCAGCTCTTTTCTCAAGACCCTGTCACCTCACCATGACTTCCCTGCCATGAGGGACTGTGCATTGAAGTGTGAGCCAGAATAAACCCATCTCAACTTGCTTTTGTCAGAGTAGTTTATCACAGCAGCAGGGAGAGCAAGGCAGAAAATTGGTACCAAGAAGAGGGACCATTAATGTTATAGACCTGACCATGGTTTCTAGGCCTTTGGAATTTGTTATCAGGAGGAATGTGGAAGAATTCTTACTGCTCCTCTAGAAGACCTGAGTTTGTTTCCTAGCACCCACATCAAGAAGCTCCCAACTGCCTGAAACTCCAGCTCCAGATCTGACACCCTCTTCTGTCCCCTGTGGGCAGCTCCACACATGGCATTTACGTATATACACACACATACATATAAATAAAAATAAATCTTAAAGAAGAAAAGCCTTGTTGCTAGTTTTGTAAGTCAGAGATGAGTTCACTGCCTCACAATCATGGAGCATAACCAGCAAGGACTACAGAAGGGGTCCTTACAGCAGAGACGGGACATGGAAATAGGTTGCCAAGGAGCATGATGGGGTGGGGCTTTTTATATTCTGGGAGCAAGCAAATTTGGTCCCTCCCACGCATAAACTGGGCATCAAGTTAGAACGAATTTGATTGGCTAATTAGAATATATGTTAAGTTCTGAGTGGTGGATGAGTCAGATGAAAGTGTACATGTTCAGAAAAGCCTGCTGGTGTGAAAAAAATCCATTAAAACATTCCCAGTGGGAGAAAGAACCAAAGGAACAAAGTCTGGTGGTTAGTTGGAATCTTGATGAGTTAGGACTTTTTAGATTTTAGTTCCTTCATTCACTAATCAAGTAGAGGTCCCCCCCCCTCCCCCTTGGAGTTGACTACTGATCCCACCAGGATACAGACATTTCATTTTCTTTTGGCTTGTAACCCTGAGTAACTGTCTACAAAGGTGGGCTGCCTTGCCTATAACTCCTTTTAGAAGCAGAACTTAAAGGGGGCTTTCTCACTGTAAAACCAGAAGTCTGAGAAATTCAGAGTGTGGAGATCTAACTCACGGAGTTTCAGAAGCGAACAATGACTCTAATTAGCAACTGGGCTAAGGCCATTCCTGTAATATTTTGGGTAGGAAACTGGCTTCCTTTTGCTTGGGTTTTGGCAACCTGAAGGAAATTGAATTTAGAGATAATGGACTAATTTGTATGGAAGAGGAAATTTCAAGACAGAAGAGAATTCAGATTGTAGCATGACTACTTTTTTTTTAACTGTATTTTTCTGGATCTGCAGTAAATATGAGCAGAAAAAAATTGTTCAGAAAGCTATAAAAAAGTGCATTTTTGTAGAAGGAGAAAGAGCTGAAGTAAGTTAAACTTTGTGGCCAAGGCATATGCTGAAAGAGATGCTGTAAATATTAAATTGAAACATCCTGCTCTGTACTCCAGAGGCTCCGATTTGTGAAAATGGAAACTAATTTGAAAGGAGAAAAGGAGAGAGCCTGAAGTGAGAATGAAGCTGAAGGGGTTTCTGATCCTTGAAAGCAACCAACCGTCTAGGAAAGAGTTCCCCCAGAGTCAGCACACAGAAGCTGATAGAGCTGTGTCCAAGCCGGGCAGGGTACACCTCTGCAGGCAGCCAAACTTGGTAGTATTGTCCACACGGTACTGGTTTTGCAGGCATGGGAAATCCAAGACTGAGGAGTTATGGAATCTTCCTCCATGGTTTCATGGAGCAGTTGAGTTTGGGCAGGATGTGACAGAGTCAGTGTCCCTATAAGAAGGCCCTGAGAAGCCTAGAAGGTGAAGCCTGAGCCGAAGTGGAGACCCCAGGATATTGGAGATGTGAGAACCATGGGCTGCCCACTTAGGAGGTCTGAATTCATACAGCATAGCCAATTCAGGAGCAGTTGCTTGTGTTACAGGCAACAGAGCTGTAGAGGTGAGATTACCTTACTCCTTTTTGAGCCTGAATGGTTTGTCGTGAGTCTCAGGTGCTAGACAGGAAGAATTTGATGTTTTCCTTGCTGGGTTTTGGTCTTGCTCTGATCTAATTCGTCATTGCTATGTCCTTATTTCTTCTCCCTTTTGGAATATGAATGTTTACTTTGCATCACTGTCACCTGTTAGAAGTATATAACTTTAAGAAATATTTTATTTAGATTTTAATTTTATGCATATGAGTGTTTGGGCTGCTTATGTCTAAGTGCACCTGTGTCATGAGATGACTGTGGAGGTCAGAAGAGCTGTGTCAGATCCCCTAGAAGTAGAGCTACAGATAGTTCTTAGGTGCCCTGTGGGTGCTGGGAACTGCACCTGTGAGAGCAGTCAGTGCACTTAACTACTGAGCCAAGTGTGTCACTTTGTGTAACATTTATTTATTTATTTATTTATTTTAGTTTTGTAGAAGCTCACAGTCAAAGAGTGACTTCTGTGTCTCAGAAGAGACTTAGACTTTGGGCTTTTAAATAGCATTGGAATTACTAAAGTCTCTGGGGAGTTTTGGAATTGAACTGAATGGATTTTTGCCTTATAAGATGGCTACATGACAGTGGGCACAAGAAGAAGAAGGTTGTGGGCTAAAAGCGATATGTTTGTGTGTCAAGTGGACAAGAAGGGAACATGTTAATACGGATTATCAAGTTGATAGGCCCTAGAATCACCTACAGACAAGCCAACAGGAACACTTATGAAGGATTATTTAGATCAGGTTAGCCTCCAGGAAAGCCTGTGAAGGGTTATTTTGATTTGTTTAGTTGAGGTGGGCAGTCTACCCTAATGGTGGGTGATACCACTCCTTGGCATTGGGTCCCGGACTGTGAAAAAGGAGGAAGTTGCTGGGCGTGTTGGTACAGATGCAACGTGAGCAGCTTCCTTCTCGAGCTCCAGCTTCTGTGATTTCCCTGCCCCGTGGCCTTCCCCTTCCAACTGAGTCAAAATAAACTGTGCCTCTTAAATTTCTTGTTAGGGTATTTTTCTTGTCACGACAATAGGAAAAGTAGTTAAGACATACATGTTTGCAATTCATTCAAATAAAACTTGAAAGTATCTGAATGAAAGTTCAGAATTTTTCATTATTTTCTGCTTTTTCTAGTTTCTTGACAAAAATTAGGCATTAACTTTTAATTTCCTTGAAGTTAAAATAAGTTTAAAGGGAAACAGATAATGCATGAATGCATTCTTCTTATAATAATTCTAATATAGAAACAGGTAAATCTGCTGGTTGCTTTTTTTTAGGGGTGGGGGTAAAACTACTAGTGTTTCTTGGGAAGGGGGAACCTCCCTTGAGGAAATTTCCCCATCATATATGTCTGTGTTCATGTCCGTGAGGTATTCTCTTGATTGACAATTGATGTAGTAAGGCCCAGTCCACCATGGGTGGTGCCAATCTTAGGCAGCTGGGTTATATAAGAAAGACAGATGAACGAGCCTGGGAGAGCAAGCCAGTGAACAGCGGTCCTCCGTGGACTCTGTTTCAGATCCTGCCTTCAAGTTCCTGCTCTGAGTTCCTGCTCTGACGTCTCTCCATGATGGGCTGTGACCTGAGGATTATAAGATGAAATAAACCCTTTCCTCCCCAGGCTGCTTTTGGTCATGATGTTTACCACAGCAACAGAGAAGGGCTAGACCAGAGGGTTTATAGAGAGGTAGAAAATGCTTTTTATGGTTCTGAAGATTGAATTCAGAGCTTCGTGTATGCTAGGCAAGTATTCTACTACTGAAAAAGCCATGTATGCAGCTTCTTACCACAATTCTAAAGTTCAGAATTATTATTTTTTTATTTTTATTTATTTTTATGTGTATGAATGTACTGTCTGCATGTAGGTTTGTGCACCTGTGTCATGCAATGTCTCGGAGGTCAGAAGACGGTGTTGGATTCCCCTGGAACTGGAGTTAAAGACATCCCTCAGCTGCCATGTGGGTGCTGGGAATGGAACCTGGGTCTTCTGCAAGAGCAGTCAGAGCTCTTAACCACTAGGCCATCTTTCCAGCCCCCTTTCAGAATTATATAATAATCTTAAACTCTTCTTCTAGTGCCTTCCTCTCAATTTCACTTTTATCTCCATACATAATTTTCATTAAATGATGAATGTTTATTCTTTTGGCTTTTATAGTCATATACCATAGAGATCTATTGTTTTTAGGTGACTTAATGTAATATTTGGCATTTTGAGGCTTGGGTTTATATTTAATGAAGTAACGAGAATTTTCTAAATTAGCACACGTGTCATTTGTAAAAGGTGGTGTTATGTCTCATTGTATCACTTTACCATAATGCGTTTCAACAGATCATTCTGGTGGTTTGAATGAGAATATCTGCCATAAGGTCCAAGTATTTGGACACTTGGTCTGCATTTGGTGGCGCTCTTTGAGGAGGGTCATGGGACCTTTAGGAGGTATGGCTGTGCCAGAAGAAGCACGTCACTGGGGCCGGCATTGAGAGTTCATAAGCTTTGCAGGATTTCCAGTTTTTCTCTGCTTCCTGGGCCTGTTTGAAGATGTGAGCACTCGGCTTTCTGCTCTGGCCACTTCTCCCGCCATCCCTCCCCACTGCGATGGATTCTTGTTCCTCTGGAAACTTAAGCCAAATAAACTCTTCCTTCTCTAACTTTTCCTTGGTCATGGTATCATCACAGCAACAGAAAAAGTAGCTGATACAATCATTAATGATAAAAATATAAGATTTAGTGTTTTTTTTTTCCTTTACAAATCATTTGAAGTATCTTTGTAGTATGGACACTATTTGCTGAGGATAGATTCCTTGAAATGTAATTTCTGACTTCACCTATATGGGCATTTGTTTATTTGTGCTTATGTGTCTACAGTCTCATAAATGAAGATTATGTGTTAGAAGGAAGACAAGAATACAGGACACTCTGATTCTCATTGGAACACTGGATATCAGCAATATTTATTAGGTACTTGCTGTGAGCTCTTTCATCCCAAGTTTAAAAGTTTCCATGCTTGCTTCTCATTTGTGCTTCTTTTTCATATTCTTCTCATAATCTTTATCTTTTCTCTTTTGTTTTCTGTTGAGATATTTGGCCATTGATGTATAGTAATGCTGTATTTCAGATATTTTTATTTATCTAGTATGCTTGCTGCAAATGTTTTCTCCCTGGGTGTTATTGGTTTGCTTGCTTTTAGCTTTGTTTGTGGTATCTTTTTTTCCCAATGATTTTCTTCTTTTTATACAGTTACATTTTTTTCATTTACACCTTAGTTTTTCATCTTACTTAGAGATGTAGGATTATAAAAAATGTCTTTCTAATACTTCTCTAGTTTGGTGCTTTTTTTCTTTTGGTATTTAATCTGCCTTGTATTAGTCAAGGTTTTCTATAGAAACTGTGATGAACTCTAGGTTCCCAAATCTGGACCACCACTCTGATGTAGGACACCGACAACCAACTTGAAGGAAGGCTGACAATGTTTTATTTCTGAATCTTAAGCTTTTATATCTCTCACAGGTTGCAGAGGTTTTCCAAGGACAATTACAGAAAGCTACACAATGTATACGTGCTAGATGTGAGGAAGGCTTTAGGAGAGAAACAGAATTCAAAGTTCAGCAGGCCTAGCCGTAAAAGTAAACAGGGAACATAGTGACATTGGGTTTCAGCAATAATATGTCTAACAATTCCTGTGTTTACAATCCAAGTATAAACAATCAAGGGCAGAGCCTTAGCCAAACTCTGCAAGCTTCTACCAAGCCCAAGCATTCAAGCACAATCATACCAAGTTTGCTCTCTGCCAACTCTTTAGGCTTCTTTCTAGCCTTTGGCATTCGTACAGCAAGAGAATTCACAACTCCGCAGAAACAACTGATACGATGGATGAATATAGTAAATTGGCTTACATGATATGAGCTGGGTAGTCCAGCAATGGCCATCTGTGTGTTGGAGAGGCTGGGAACCTGGTAGAGGGTCAGTGCACAAGGCTGGATGCCTCTGCAGTCTCAACCTACTGCCAAAGGCCTAGAGGATTCCTGGAGAGTCTTTATTTTATGAAGCTGAGTTCAGACTTCAGTGAAGGACAGCAGCAGCAGCAGCAGCAGCAGCAGCAGCAGCAGCAGCAGCAGCAGTGGAGTAGATGCATTCACCAGCAAGGAGCAAAAACAGGCAGGCAGGCTTTCCCATTAGACCTCTTTAGATCCGGGCCTTTGCCAGAAGGTGCTTCCTATTCTAGATGAGATTCTTTCTTTCCTCAGTAAAGCCTTTCTGGGAATATCCTCCCCTCTTATGTATCTAATCAGTTCAAAAAGATTAACCATCACACACCTGGAATTGTTTTCCCATATGGTGTAAAGGAGGCATCTTACTTCTTTTCACAGAACGGGGCTGGGGCTCCACTGCCTGAGTGCTGGCAGACACAGAAGTCCCGTGTTTGATCCTCAGCTCTTCATAAATTGGCTATGCTTGTGTTTCTTGCCTATAATCCCAGAACTCTGTATGTGGAAGCAGGGGAATCAGAAGTTCAAGGTCATCCTACAGAGTTTGACACTAAATGCCTAGGTACGTAAGACTGTGGCTAAAACAAACAACAAACAAAAATTCTATGCAGTCAAAAGAAAACACAATGTATTAAGAATTTCTCCACCTCGTTTGCTATGCACCTTCATGCCCAAGCTTCTGGTTCTGGGCCCGCACAAGTTAATTATAACACATGACTGCTACCAGATCAACATTTCTTATGCAGATGTGTGGGCCTGTTCTTAATACCAGAACCAAACTAATTTTCTCGCAAGAGGCTGTCTCTACCCTATTCTTTTGTGTTTTTTTTTTTTTTTACAGCATTTATGGCTGATTTTTTCTTCCAGTGCATGCTGCTCTGTGTCTCTCCTGAAACAGTTTTCCATATGAATAGTCTTGATTTCACCTCTAAGTGGAGGCAGGAGGATTGGCTGTTTCTGCTTTGCATTTCCACCTTCCCTTGAGTTTTATACAGAACTCTGAATTAGCTGGGTTCAATAGATTTCACCTTTTTCGTTAGACCTTGTCAGCCATTATGACTTCCTGGAGAAGTCATAGTGTTCAGGGAGTCTAAGAAGCAAAGGAGAGAGAAGGGCTCCTTGGGCACTAGATCACAAACAGATTCCTGGGTCCCACCCAGCCTTAAAGCTTCTCATTTACTAGTTTGGGATTTAGCCTTTGAAGCCTCACTTTATAGGAAATGAGGATGTTATTCTTTCTGCAGGCTACTCTCTCATTTGCAAATAAGAGGACAACCAGATAACTGGTTGTGGATCTAACTGGGTTGGCAAGAGTACTTGGGGTTGCTCTTTCTGGTTTCATAGGGAGAGATACTACAAAGAAAATCTTCAGGCCAGTTGCTCTAAACCCCACATCGACATTAATTTCAACAGAATAAGCTGAAGGCATCTTACAAAGCTAACCAGCAAAGGCAAAGCAGGAGGAAAGAAAAATCCCAAAGCTCCAGGCAGTGGAGCTTCGTCCTTCTCTAATACGTGGGGATCGTGACTTTATCCCTTTCTCTTCTCCAACACCATCAGCAGAAAGATTCTTAGGCTGATATCAAACACCTCCTGAGAAGCTGCCCCGGAACTCACCATGGCTTCTTTCTACCTTGTCTTCTAGAAATTATTAACACATAGCTGCTATTTCCAAAATTTGAAAAATGTTAGGAATTTGTTTATTCTGATCTGGCTTCTCAGATACATGATGGATAGAATCATAATACTTTAAGCTGCTCTCTACATCAAAATCTAATTGGGTCCTGTTGACAAGAGGTAAATAGATGTCCTATTTGTCAAAACAGGGGGAGGAGGGATGTCTAGAAATTTTTATTTCTAATAAATCAAGTCCAGATCCAATAAATTAGTCTATTTGTAAAGGATTTCATTTCTCAATGCCAGTGTACATGCATACAAGCTCCCTTGTTTCCATATAAATATATACACAAATGCATATATATGTGTGACATCTTCATGGTTGTAAGATAATGTATGTTCATTCCCAACTTGGTTGGGTTGAAAGGTGCCTAGGAGATTAGTCAGGTTCATTTCTGGATGTGTCGGTGAAAGCCCTTCTCCAGGGGACTAGCCAACTTGGGGAAGATCTGCAGCCTGAATGTGGGTGGTGTGTCCAAATAAGCTGGGGTGCAGATGGAGTAAGAGAGGGAGGCCTATGAGAAAGGACGGTCTCCTCTCTACTTCCTGGCTGTCACGTGAACTGCTCTGTTCTATCACAGCCTCCCCATCACAATGAACTGCTGAAACCATCAGCCCAGATAAATCTTTCCTCTGTTAAATTGTTTTTTTCTCAAGCATTGGTCACAGAACTGAAAAGTCTGACCTAGACAATAACTGCTGAAATTAAGTTCAACTTTGGGCAAGAAGAAGATGGAAGGACAGAGGTCAAGCCCACTGAATCATCCTTAAGAAGAGTTCTGTTCAGGGCTGGGAAGGTAGCTTAGCAAAGCTCTTGCTTCATATACATGTGGACCTAAGTTCAAACTCCACCATCCATGTAGAAAGACACATGTATGGCATGTACTCGCAGTTGCTGCACTGGGGAGGCAGAAATAAGGGATCCCAGGAGTTCCATGGCCAACCAGTCTGTCCTTATCCATCAGCACCAGGTCTCTGAGAGACCTTGTCTCAAAAAACAAGATGATGGCTCCCAAAGAGTGACACTTGAGATTGACCTCTGGCTTCCACATGTATGCACACACATGTGTACCTGCACATTGACCTCTGGCTTCCACATGTATGCACACACATGTGTACCTGCATGTATACAAGCGTGTACTTGTACACCTACATAGACACATGTGGGTTCTTCCAGAAGCCCTAAGCAGAACCGCCTCTTTTCACCTCTATGCATCAAAACAGGTCATATCCTACCCTGACAGAATTAAGACTTGTTGAGTAGAAAGAAAAGAATGAATACCAAGAGTTAAGCAGAATGTCCATCTGGGTTCACCTCAAAGCTGTCTCTCAGACCTATCCAATTCGCCCCATGTCTACCACCAACATCATGGAGAACCCACAGTCTACTTTCACTTGGATATTTTTCTAGATGATCTCTGAATATAAAAATTATATATTGTCATTTTATGCTGCTCTGGTGATTAAAATTTTAATGGCTTCCAATATTGCTATAAAATTCACATACCTTTGATAACCTTCAGGACCTATATAACTGACTATTCCCCATTTAATTCTGCCCCTTATTCTTCCAAGCAGACAACGATGAGGACACTCTGGCCTCTCAGAAGTACATTACATGTACCATGCTCTCTCTAGGATTGAGGCCAAGGTCCTTATTTCTTCCTCTTCTTGGCTTCTTTCTTTCTTTCTTTCTTTCTTTCTTTCTTTCTTTCTTTCTTTCTTTTTTTTTGAGCATTCCATTTATCGCTCTGTGATGGCCTTTTTAATTTGTCGATGTGACGGACCTATAGCTTGCAGTTCTTAAAAAAGTACATGAATGCAGGTTTTGTTGTGAAGGTGTTCTGTAGGTTTGATTAAAGCTCATGAGCAGTTTGCATGAAGGGAGAAAGACGATCCTGTATAATCAAAGTGTGTGAGGGAGTCTGATTCAACAGTGGAAAGACCTTAAAAACAGGATCAAAGCTTTCCTTAAAAAAAAAAAGTCTAGCTCTGGAAACTGCTGTAATTCAGGCCCCACAAGCCAGTGTGCCTAGGGTCTGCAACTTGCTCTATAACCACATGAGTCGGTTTTTTGAGGAGGGGTCTTCTGTTATCTAGGCCTCCAACTCACTGTATAGCTAAGGATGACCTTGAACTTCTCATTCTCCTGCCTTCCCCTCCTGGGTGAGGGGGCTACAGTTGTATACTATGACACTCTGCTTAATACACTGCTGAGATTGACTTTAGTGCTCTGTGTGTGATATGCAATTGCTCTACCAGATGAGCTACATCTTCAGATCAGTGACCAATGAATAGCATGGGGCTGACTCTTTTTTAGTGGTTAATGTGTGTGTGTGTGTGTGTGTGTGTGTGTGTGTATGTGTGTGTTTGAAGCCTAGTAATTAGCATTAGGTATCTTCCTCAATTGTCTTTCAGCTTGTTTTTTGACCTAGATTCTGTCACTGAACCTGAAGCTCACTGAGTTGGCCAGAGTATCTGACCTGCAAGCTCAAGGGATCCTCCTGTCTGTATTTTCCCAATTCTAAGATTACAGGTGTCACCTGCTTCACCCAGCTGTGCCAGGGATCAAACTCATGCCCAAATGCTCGCCTAGCAAGAACTTTACTAACTGAATGACCTTCCCAGCTCACTTCCTACTTAAAAAAAAAAGACCCAGGGATTGAACATGCTTGAAAAAACACTCTACCACTGTGGTGGTTTGATGAGAGTGTCCCCCAAAGGCTTTAAGTATTCAGACATTTTGTCCCCAGTTGGTGGCACTGTTCTGGGAGATCTTAGAAGGTATGGCCATGCTGGAGGAAGTACGTCACTGGGGGTGGGCTTAGAGAGTTTAACAAGCCTTGCTAGTCTCCAGAGGCTCTCTCTTGACTTCCTGTAGTCATTGGGAGATGTGAAGATGTGAACTTCTAGCTTTCTGCTCCAGCCCCGGCCACCATGCCTACTACCACAATGGACTCTAATTCCCTGGAACTGTCAATCCTAAACTCAAATAAACTCTTCCTTTTATAAGTTCCCTTGGTCATGGTGGTTTTATCACAGCAACAGAAAAGTGACTAATACAACCACTGAGCTATATATTCCAGACACATTAAGTCAATTCTTTGTGATAAGTCTCCCAATGTATATCTGATGCTGATCCTGTTTTTCTGATTGATCCACGGTTGATAACAATCTTAATTTTTTAACCTACTAGTTGCTTTTTATCCCTCTGCACTTTACATTTCCCTCTAAGATTACCTTGTTTCTTTTTATAGACTTGCTTATGTATATCTTCTTCTTCTGATATATACTCAATGCTCCTTAAATCAGAACCAGTGTGCTCACATTCACCACTGCATCTCTATCACTTAGAACAAGACATGGCTCACAGTCCATGCTCAGAAAAGGATATTAATTGTGTCCCTGGGTTGTGTTCTGGACTCCTTTGGCTTCCTGGTTCTTGTGATTTCTATTGAAAAAAATTCATGTAAGATACAGAGAGCATAGTTCAGATGATGGGTGGAGTTATTGCAAGGAGTGGTGGAGTCTCATGCTTGAGAGTTGGAAATGGCCAAAGGGACCCACATTTTTAGGCAGGCTTTGTATTATTTTCTCAAAGTCTCTAGAACAGACAGCTTTTCAGGAGGGAGGGGGGTGGTTTCCTACCCAGATGATTGACAAGCCTAATGGACTTAGCACACTAGAAAGGACAATGGTATATCTTCATTCTTTACCAGAAAGCCTCGGGTAGATAGTCATCTTAGGACCTTCTGGGAAGTTCAGAATGCCGTGTCACTACCCAGAGCCAGAGAAACTTCTTGGATCCCATTTTTCTGACTAGTAATCAAAAGTCTTGTTTTTCTCATTGATCTACAATTGATACAAGCCTTCTTTTCCTACCCACCAGATTTCACATTTCCCCTGTAGTTCCTGGTTTTACAAGCTGCTGATTATGAGGGATAGGTCTACCCTCAATGAACTTCACGCCTGCTGATTTTGAACTAGCTACTTAATGATTATATTGAAAATATTCCCTTAAAGGGAATCAGTTAAATAAATTGTGATATGTCTATTCACTGAGGTGTTGCAAACTGTTAACAATGAACAGGTAGTTCTATAGGTGTGGATAAGGAAATAATTATAACAAATGCTGTTGAATGGAGAAAGAAGGTTGCTGGGCCACATACAAGGTAATCTTTACAAGTTATTAATAGGAAAAGACCATGTTAAAAACTCATACTTTAAATACATGCTGTCTTAGTTAATTTTTTAATTGCTGTGATAAAACACTGACCAAAACCAAGCTGGGAGGGAGAGGGTTTACTTGGCGTATAGGTTACAGTCCATTATTGAGGGAGGCCAAGGCAGTGGTCTGGAAGGCAGGAATGGAAGCAGAGGCTGGAGGGATGCCCCTTACTGGCTTGCTTCCCCCTGCCTTGCTCTGCAGCTTCTCTTATGCAGCCTAGGGATGGCACTGCTCAGAGTGGGCTGGGCCCTCCCACACAAACCAACAATTTAAAAAAATAGCTCATAGACACAGCCACAGGCCAATATGATAGAGGAAGTGCCTCAACTGAGGTTCCTTTTCCAGGTGTGTCAAGTTGGCAGCTGAAGCTGCACAGCACATATGCCTTCTGAAGTATGTTTGTGACTAAAAAGAAATCCCTACGAAAATTTTAAATAGGAAAGATAGTGAAATGTACTGGTTAAATCATTGGGGGGAAAAAGACATATTGTAGGGTTAAAGAAATAACCCAAGGTCTTCATCTGAACCCCATAAAATATTTTAACACACATCATAACCTGGTCTTTCATGATATTCAGTTCATTAGCCTCTTACTGCAACCTCCTGATTGGTTGGATTAGAAGCATGTGTCAGCATACTCAGCCATACATTTCATTACTATGTGATGGTTTGTAATATGTGGGCCAGGGGAGATGGCTCACTGGTTAAGAGTACTTGCTGTGCATGCCTGAAGACCTGCGTTCTCACCTACATAAAAAGGATGTTTGTACTTGGGGCCACAGGAGGGTCAATGGGGTTTGCTAGACATTCAACCCACATAAAACAATGATGAACTCCAAGTTCAGTGAGAGTCCATAAGTGAGACTATAAACTAGAGGGGCTGGAGAGATGGCTCAGCAGTTAATAGCACTGGCTGCTCTAGCAGAAGACCTGCATTCAAATTCTAGCACCCACATGATGGCTAACAACCATCTGTAACTCCAGTTCCAGGGTATCTTACACCCTCTTCTGTCCTCCGTGGGCATTGCATGACACAGGTGCACATGCAACATGCATGGAGTTCATACATACACATAAAAATAAAAATAAAGCAAAAAATGAAAAAGAATGTGAGGCAGAAAGCAATAGAGAAGACCTCTTCCCTTTGACCCCTTTATATGCATGCATGAACACTCACTCCCCCATCTATGTACATATGCATACAAAACATGTATGTGCAAAATAAAACTTTTTATACATCATGAAATTGTTTGACCAAAGAGCAGGATATATAAATGGGATCAAATTATAAATGAAATTGTTAAGTGTGCTATTGAGAATTAAAATATTCAACTATAAGCCAATAAAGACATGATACTCCTTGCCAATATCCATTAGGAAATTAAAAAAAAAAGAGAGAAAGAAAGACCCAGACAGATGGATTTGCTATTTCTTTTTTGCCTGGGTTATGCGTTCATTATTGATGGCTGCTGTATTAGATTGTGTAAGCATTATGCTTTTTTTCCTTTTGTCTCTCCCAAGTATCTCAGGAATGCAATAATTATGTAAATTATGACCTTTCTGCAATTGCTGGATTATTTATATGAACCATTTCTATCTGGAGCAATAATTTGCAGTCTGTTTCTTAGTTTGTTGCTCATTCATTCCTTTATTAAACTAAGGTGTTGGGCAGAACACCCTTCTTGGGCTCTGTGTACCAGGGGGCAGAGTCATGGGACAGTTTGTCTTTCTAAAGTATTTGGTAGTTTCTTCCTGAGCACCACTCATGTTTTGAGAAATAATAGTGTTTCTTTTCCTGTGGAGACATAAAGAAATGTATGTTCGTCCCACATTAGGCACCACAAGATAAAAAAAATATCTCCATCCAAGTTCAGCTTGATAAACCCCCCTGTGTTTATTGGAGTTGCTTACAAGAGAGTGGATGACTCAAAGGAAGTGGTATCTCCAGAAAGTCCCTCCACAGCATGCGGGATGACTCACGAAAGCCACACACTTGAGTCCCAGTTACCCCAACCAATCTTCCATTGCTTTTGTATCTATCATCCCCTAACACCCTGTGCAGCTGAGTGGGCAGGATTCACCACAGCTAAGAATGGGTTTGGGAAGAGCAATGTTCCTGATGTGGGGGATTAGGTGAACGACTGACGAGAAGCTGTGTGAGTGGGAGGCTCTTGGAAGGAATTCTGACATGGCTTTCTGTCCCCCTGTGGCATTGGGGGGGGTGGCAGTGGTCCCCAGGGCAGTGCAGTGAACAGTGGGACATGTAACTAAGATGAGGTCACCTGGGCGGAGGATGTGGTGGGAGAAATCCTGTAATAGCAGATGTTTCCGAGGTGGTGAGGAGTGGCGCACATGCTTGATGGTTGGTAATCTAGATGAAGGAGTATGGAGAGGCTTTGAGAACAGCCAAAGAGCAGACATTAAAAGCCTTGTGGGTTGTGAATCAAGGGTGGAGGTATCAGCAAACAGCTGCAGAGGCAGTTGGATGCTGTAGTGGTTAATAAAAGGTCTATTGGAGACCAAGGTGGTAGCCTGGAAGAAGACTGTAGATGTAAAGGAAGGAAAGCAATGAGAAAGAGACATATCTCATGTATTTTGTTATAGCAACAGAAGATAAACTAAGATGTGTGCCAAATCTCATTTCTTAGAAAGTACTTGAGTTTTCACTTGTGATGATTGAACCAAAGGAATCACCCTTGAGGTCACAACACTTGGAGCCAACAAATGATTAACATTGGTTTACAAATTGATTTAACACTTTCTCTATCCAGTGTTGTTCTGAGTGCACCATTTTGGGATGAATATGTAGTCTAAGGAAAAGAAAAAGACAAGAAAAGATGTAGCCACAGAAAAGTGCAATGTGATACAGGCTGGATTTGAAAAAATAATAACATGCCATCAAGTTGAGATGATTGGGAAAATATATTGTTTTTAAAGTTGGGTGTGGTGGTGCATGCCTTTAATCCCAGCATTTGGGAGGCAGAGGCAGGCATGTGTATCTCTGTGAGTTCAAGGCCAGCCTGGTCTACAGATCAAGTTCTAGGCCAGAGTTGGATCTACAAGGAGACACTGTCTCAAAAAGACCAATCCCCCCCCCAAAAAAAAAACCCCAAAGAGGTAGGGACATTGAGACATCAAGATGGCCCATTCAGTGGTAAAGCTGCAAACCTTGATGGCCTGAATTCAATACCCAGGAGTCACACTATGGAAGGAGAGAACTGACTCTCTGCTGACCTCTAGATGCACACGAAGGCACATGCATACACACATGAATAAATAATTAATAAGTGCCTTTTGACTGTAAGAGCCAGGGAGGTGATGCAAGGCCAAATAGAAATGAATCCTACAAGTTCCTAGGGCCCTATTGATATGAACCTACAGCATTGGTATCAGCACACACAAGACCCATGCAAGCTCAGCTGGACAAAAACCCAGCACAGAACTGCAGAAATGGGTAGCAGAGCCCAACCTTGGCTGAGGAAATATTGGCAGCAGATGGTGGTCAGGTGAGGAAGACCTGGCCTTTTTTAGAAAAGAGACTCTGGGGGGCTGGAGACATGGCCTAGCGTTTTTTTTATATTTTGTTTACAAAACTTTTGCTTAATTTTAAGGGATTATTTCAGATTTTTGGCATTTTCTATTTTATTGTTTTTTTCTTTATAAACCTCATTTTATTCAGAAATCCATTTTTTGTCTGCTTCAGGATAAAAACCTCTGTGTCTGAGATTAAGAAGGTGTGCGGACCATGCCCTGTCCCAGCTGCATCCAGCTTTTGCCTCAGGCAGTAAATTTTGACCTGGCTGGGATCTTTTGAGAAGCCTCTGTATCTGAGATTAAGAAGGTATGCCGACCACGCCCTGTCTCACTAGCATACAGCTTTTCCCCCAGGCAGTAACCTTTCACTTGGCTGGAATCTTTTGATTTTTCCACTAACTAAATTTATTCTCATTAAATTATCAGGTAATATATGTAAGCCACCAGATTTTCCTGCCTACCCCGTCCACCATCCTTCTCAGGCGCACAAGAACAGCCTGTGCTGCAAAGCACAGTATGGGCATACAGGCTGTTTCCACTTAAGGAGATGTCTTAAACTCTAAATGATTCTTTGTAAATGTGACAATTGCAATTAATGGTTCCACAGCCCTGGACAATGACAGACAACTTTAGATAAAAAAGGGATTTTTCCATTGTCCAGAGTTAATGGATACAGTTGAACCATGTGTTTGTCCAACTTGTCTCTGTGTTATAACCTTCAATGTGTCTTTGTCATGTGTACATGTTCTCCTGTGTGTTTTTTGTCAAAACAATGTGGCCACTTCAAACTTATTTTATTCTATGTTGTGCACAAACAAAAATTAAGTTTACTTTTGGCATGCCCGGGTTCCTAAGTTTCTACACTGCTTATCTGAAGGTTTTATTATCTGTCCAAATTATTTTTTCCACAGGTATTACAACTAAAAAATTTTCTTTTCTAGTTTTTTCTTGTTTCCAGATGTCTGAAAACCTGATTTTTGACCCTTAACAGGTTCACTAACAGATGTTTTTTCTTTTTCTCCTGTGCTGTGTCACCATCCTTCTGACCAGAGACCATTTTAAAAATCCCTGGATTCATTCATACTCTGGTACTCGGACAGTGGCACACGGCTTCCCCTTCCCTCCAATGAAATAGCCTAAGTACCTTTGATATTGTCATTTCTTTAATTATTGTATATAATTCTGTTTTCCATCACTTGTTAAAGAATTTCAATAAGTTCATAGTTTTAGAACCAAAGCTGCAACATGTCATCTCAGCCTTGGCAGTGCAACTAATTAGATCTCCATGTTTTTAAATATTTCTAAAGGTGTTTTTTCCAATGTATGTGACTATTCAGTACAACCACTAGGATAAAATCTTTTGAAGGAATGTGTGGATAAATGTGTGCATGTGTATGATATTGTTAAACAGCATATTAAGATCTGTCTGTGTGTGATTCCAATGCACATGACTGCTCAGTACAAACACTAAGATAAAAATCTCTTGAAGGAATGTATGGATACATGTGTGTATGTGTATGACATGTGTGTATGTGTATGACATTGTTAAACAGCATATTAAGATCTGTCTGTATATGATTACAATGCATGTGCCTCTGCTTAGCACAACCTTTACAAAGTGTTATCACCAAATTTATTTATTAGAACCTTATTTATGAGTGTATGCATGAAGTACTGTTCACTTTTAAGAATTCTATAATGTAATTATGGCATATACAAGAAATTGTGTTCCACTTACCAGGTACTAGATACCTTGTTACAGCCTCAAGTGAAACAGACATATATAGAGTTACCCGTACATACCAAAATTGTTTTACATATCTGTTACACTTTGCACGTGTTGCTTTTAATGTTTTTAAGAGAAATTAAGTTTTACTTCCAGTGACCACATGGACAGTCTGAATGTAACCAATTTGGGTGAGCCCTAAGCATTTCCTGTCTGCTGCTGGTATGTGACAATCCCCACCCTATCTTACTTTTCCTTTTCAAAGCTATAATTCAAAATCTGAGGACAAGTGACATGGCCTTCATTTGAGAAGGCACTGGTTTTAACCTCTTTATTATCTTGGGTTTGTTTCATGGGCTATGTTAGAACTTTTTGCCTATCATGGTTTAAGTCCATTGCAAATGACCTTCATAGACCTTAAAGAATAAATTGTAGGACTTACTGTATAGCTTTAATATCAACTTGATACACCTGAGCTGAGAAACCTTAATAATTGCCTTCATTGGACTGGCCTGTGCCCATTGTGGGTGATGCCATTCTTGGCCAGATATTTCTATATTGTATACAATAGGCTGAACATGAGCTAGCAACACGAGCCAGTAAGTAGCATCCTTTCCTAGCCTGTGCTGCAGCCACTACCAGGCTCCTACCATGAGCTTTTATTATTAGTCAGAATACTTTGCCACAGCAATTAAGAATTTATTAGCAGTGCTTAAGTCAATGTTCAAGCTTTACTTAGGAGTTATATGGTAATTAAAGTACCAAATTAATTCAAATAATCCACTTGGCGGTTTAACAACCACACTTAAAGCTCCAGTCTGATTTGGCAAGAGGGATTTGAAAGGACAATATTTTGGTCCCTACCCTCTCAGGTCGACTTGGGTCCTAGGATTCTGTATCGGCACCTTTGTACATGTCCTGTGGCAGTGAGTCACCAGTCATCCCGGGGCAGGGAGGTCTTGGAGATTCACTTAAGGACCTGGGTTCAATCCCCAGCACCCACATGGCGGCCGAGAACCGTCTGAAACTCCAATTCCAGGAGAACTCCAGCTCCAGGGGAATCCAAAACCCTCTTCTGACCTCCGCGGCATTGCACAACACGGGTGCACAAACTTGCATGCAGGCAGTACATTCATGCACATACAGAAATAAATAAAATTAATAAAAGAAAAGTACTTCATCTAGCCAGTGTACAGTCTAGGGAGGAAAGTCCATATGGAGGAGAAACTCCTCATGCCTCAAAGGGAAGCTATGGTCAAGCAAGGCCTGACTTTGTCCTCACATAGATGGAACTGGTGAAGAGAGGCAGGCGCAAGGCCTGAGTCACCCCCTAAGGACCAGAACCTCAACTTACCTTAACACCAAAACTAATTTCATTTATCTGAGCTAACTGTGTGGTTTTAAACACCCCAACAGGAAACTGTAATCTAAAGAAGAGAAAATGAGATAATTTATTACCAGAGAGAAAGGTGAGAGGCCTACTGTGCCAAGTTAGAAAATATCTCAGATAGGTGACAGAGTTAATGCATCATGCCAGAAAATACCAGCTTTTATATTCTCATGGTTATGACTCTCATTCTGGAGCCCTGTGTATTGAAGTTGGCCTTCATTCTAGAGCTCTGTGTACTAAAACTTTTTTCCAATTTTTCAAACCAGAGTACAAGTCCTCTCCCTCTGCGGACCCTAGACAGGGATCCTCCAGTTGCTAATGCACCCAGTATCCCCCTGTTGGTACTGTGACGTCCCTGCACTGGTATACTTATATAAGACTCAACCAGGGCTGGAGAGATGGCCTAGCGGTTAAGAGCACCGACCACTCTTGCAGAGGACGCGGGTTCGATCCCCAGCACCCACATGGCGGCCGAGAACCGTCTGAAACTCCAGTTCCAGGAGAACTCCAGTTCCTGGGGAGTCCAACACCCTCTTCTGACCTCTGCAGCATTGCACCACACGGGTGCACAGACCTGCATGCAGACAGAACATTCCTACACATACATAAATAAATAAAATTAATTTAAAAAAATTAAAAATAACTTAAATTAAAAAAAAAAAAAGACTCAACCAGCTTGGCTTTTTAGTTGCAGAGAAAACTTCCACTAAGTACTGGCCACTATTGATCTGGACCAAACCCACCGGGCAGTGAGCACCCAGAGTAAACCGGATTCTAACCCTCCAGCCTGAGAGCTGTTCCCCCGACTTCACCCCCGATCAGTTCTGAAGCAGATAGAGAAGAGAGAACATCGCCCCATTTCTTTATCATAAGCAAAAAACTAGAATGTTAGTTCTGAGCTTCCCAGAATCCTAAGGGACAAAGATGCCCACTTCCTCCAAAGGCTGTCAATCTTCTGACCACTTCCTCTGCACCTGAGGCCCCGCCTCCTGGCTATAGGTGGGTGGGCTTCAGACGCCATCTCTCTCTCTCTCTCTCACTGCCTACCATGCTGCCCGGTTCCACCACGTGTCTGTAGGCTGCCCTTGTAGGCAGCCCTTGCTGGTAATTCCACATGGAAGTAAATCTTGTTCCTGGAGTGAGAAAAAAAAATAAAGAAAATCAATCTGTTGTTTATAGGTGCTGGAATTCTGCAGTTGTGATAATTATGACACTATGGTTTGAACATCTACAATTACGGCAATTTAAAATATTTTATGTGATTTGTAACAGTGTATTCTAAACTTTTATTATTTTCTAAGTCTAGTATGGGAAAATGTGCCTAAATTCCCCTTAATTATGGGATGAAATTAGATGTAGCAAAATGCCCTAGAGGCTTGGTTTACTATAATGGTCTTTTAGAAGAAGAGATTCTGCAGAGAGTCAGAGGCAACCCAGAGAGAGAAAAACAAAGATAAAACCATACTTTACAGTGGTTATGAGCTACTTAGGTTTACAAAGAGTTTTGAAATTGGACAAAATAATGATCAAAGTGGGGAAATGGATGGCTGTACATCTGAAAGAGCAATTTTGCTCATAGCCTTATGGATTTAGGGAGCACAAACTCCAAACATTCTATGTGTTCCTGCAGGATAATGAATTATATGATACATGAGGCAGAGATATGAATTCCTTGCATAAACTGTGACTGGAAAGTCACTCTGTGAGAAGGAAAAGACGAGGGAAGCTCAGAGGGAGCAGACTGAAGAGAAGGTAAGACTGGGAAAAGACACCAGAGGTCTCATGGAGACTCTCCAACTCCCAGGTGAATATTGGTATTTAGTATAGTTGTTGTAATTCATTTTCTGTTTCTGTAACTGAATGCCTGAGACTAGATAATGTACAAAGGAAAGAAATGTCATATATTTTAGCTTTGGAGGTTGGGAAGCCCAATAACACAGCACCCACATCTGCTCAGCATCTGGTGAGGGCTTTCTTGATGCATGGTACAGGATCTTGCATGGTGAAGCAGAGTGAGTGAGCTAGCTCTAGTGTCTTCTCATCATACAAAGCCAATCATGGTATCACAAGACTCAACTCTCACCCTCATATCACTGAATTCTAATTATATCCTAAAGGTGTGTCACATATTTTATGCAAGGAACTAGTTTCTTGGTCCTGCATATCTCACAAATTATCATCCTCAAGGAACACATATAATGTTTAGTGTATATATCCTCCATGCCCCATAAGAATGTGGGATTAAGTTAACGAACTTGGGGAGATGGATGCCAATAAAATGCTTGCTTATAGTCATTAGGACTCTTATTAAGTGTTGGGCATGGTGGCGGGTGCTTGAAATCCCAGTGCTGGAGAGGTAGAAGCAGGAGAATCCGTGGGGCTCTCTGGCTAGCCAGTCTAATCTAATTGATGAATCCTAGGTCCCAGTGAGAGAAGGTGGACAAGATGGACAAGTTCTGAGGGACAATATCTGAGGTTGGCTTCTGTCTTCCACATACACAGGCATGTGTACCTGTGCACATATGATCACCCATATGTGCATGTACACATACATTTCCAAGATGTGGCCTTTTAGGAATGCATTCAAACTATAACAGGGATTGTAGACCCTCAACACAGTTGAGTGACGAGTGAATGGTGGACAAGGAAGCTAGCTGAACCTCAGTAGAGGAGAGAAACAGCTGTGTGGGCTGGACCTGGGCCCTGAGGTGCATCCAGGTGATGCCTCATCACAGCAGTGCCTGAACAAAGTCAGCCTGAGCCCTGGGTGTTGGTTAGAACCAAGATCGAGCTCTATCTGTTCTGAGAATTTGTTCTTTCTTATTCCTCTTGGAACTCTTTCTCCCAGAGAGCAGAAAGGACTTGTTCTTATTGAATCAGTATATCTAGCATAAAATGAGGATGGAAAGGTGGAACTTGTCTTAAAAAAGAAGGTTTTTCCTTTTCTGACCTCTACTGGCCCAGAACAGCACACACAATCACAGCAGACATTATCAATCTAATTCCACCTATGGTTTGCAGCATAAACAGGGGATAACTCATTGCTTCCAAGGACAGTTGCTTCTTGTAGTGCTTGATATTTTCACACACACACACACACACACACACACACACGCACACAATTATGTATCAGGGCTAGGAAAGGTCATGAAGAATTAAAGCTATATGTTTAGTTCACAAAAGGAACCCAAAGCTTAGTAAAATCCTTTACATTGTAGCATTAAAATATCTCAAAGCATAAGATTAACTCTTGTTACAAGGTTCCTATTTGTAACAGGAAGCATTCCTCACAAAGTCCATTCTCACAGTGATATCCAGCAGGGTAGGCTTAGGAAATCCCTCTTCCATTGTCCCCTAAGCCCAACCACTTTCATAGAACTAACAGTGACAGCCACTTGCATTTGATTCCTGGAATGTCAGAATTCTGGGAAAAGTTGTTCCAAATTCTAGTTGGCCCAAAGAAATGAAAACTATTTTCTTTTTAAATAAGAGTTTGTTGTGACAGAATTGCACAGCTGTTTCCTAAATCAAAGATCAATCTGTTAAATTATTTTTATGACCAGTGTCAGGGTAACTGCTTCTGAAAAACATCTGTTCTATAATTAGAAAGCAAAGATTTCTTCACTCCAACAAAATGTAATTACTTTTGGGCACCAGAGGGATTTTAAGATCACTGTCAGAATTCAATGAGGATTATTTGCAGTGGAATTTTAATTCTTTTTCTTTAAGTTTTTTGTAAAGTAGCTAGAGAGTGAGAAAACCTACACTTATTAGCATTTTATAGGATGTGACAAAAGAAGCCAAAAATTCCATATCTGCCTGGGCTCGTTAACACAGATGACTCCAGTGAGTTCAACTCAGGCAACCCAAGTAATTCTGCCTTGAAAAGGGGTGAAGGGTTTCTAAAGCATCAGGGGTCTCTTCCAGGAGTGCACAAACCAATCTGTGGAGGGCCGTTCACTTCTTGTTGGTGAACAATGAGTACTTTTGTCTGAACTGCTTATCATGATGATGTTCTGTGGATCTAAGCTCAGGGTGGTTCTACAATCCTGAGAAAATGCAGGAGTAGAGTCTCCTGTTTAGTTTTCCTTTTGCTTCTTGATCCAGAGTTTCTACCTATTTGCTCTCGGATCCTGAGGTCTCTTCTATCTACAGTTATCTCTATATCACATTTAAGTTCTGCTTTAAAAGTATTATTTATGTATGTATTTATGTATTTGTGCTTATTTACTTTTTATTTATTATGTGTTTGGCCTGCATGTTTATAATTGCACCTGTGCATGCAGTACCTACAGAGGCCAGAAGAGGGTGTCAGATTCCTTGGAACTGGAGTTACAGATGGTTGTGAACCATCATGCAGGTGCTGGGAACCAAACCTGGGTCCTCTGCAAGAGCAGTCTGTGCTCTGAACCACTGAGCCATCTCTCCAACCAGAAGTTCTAATTTTTAAAGATATTTTATTTTTAAGTGTGTGTGTGTGTGTGTGTGTGTGTGTGTGCATGTGTGCGTGCTGTATGTATATGTATATGTATAATGCAGGGCTAAAGGAGTCCAGAAGAGGGTGCCTGATCCCCTGGAGTTGGATTTATAGGTATTTGTGGGCCATGTGATGTGCGTGCTGGGTACTCAACCCAGGTCCTCTGAAAGAGTAGTATGTGCTCTTAACCTCTGAGCAATCTCTCCAGCCCCTAAGTTCTGAACATTCTCAGTTCATTCAGGCCCCTGTGCTTCCCAGGCTCAGCCCTTCCTCCTTCATAAGTTTCCTAGATTCAGCCACAGCAGGTCTCTCATTTCTATGCCTGTTCCCCAAAGTGGACTCCTTCCTGGGACAGGTTCTGAAAAGAAAGATACAGAGCAAGGAGATGGAGTGATGGGTCACTCCTCCTGATATGGTGGCCAGAGAAGGCCTTCCTGAGCAGGTGATGATTGAGGGGACACCTGAAGGAAGTAAGGGAGGAACACCTGTTCCTGTTCCAAGAAGAGGGGGTGGCCAGTGTGAAGGGCCAAGGAAGCCCAGGGTGTGCTTAGGCAACCAGCAAGGAGACCAGTGCAGCTGCAGCAGAGAGAATGGAAGCAAAAAGGGCAGGACAGAGATGCAGCCGTGTGTGTGTGTGTGTGTGTGTGTGTGTGTGTGTGTGTGTGTATGTGGGTGAGTGGTCCAGTGCTCACACACGTGGAGGCCAGAGGAGGCTATTGGGTGTCTTCCTCTACAACTCTCGGCCTAATTGCCTTGAGACAGGGTCTCTCACTCAGCCAGAAGCTTGCCATTTTGATTAAGCTGGTTACCCATCCAGCACTTAGGATCTGTCTGTCTCTTCCTGAAGCTATGCCCATTTTTTTTACATGGGTACTGAAGATTCTAACTCAGGTCTTCATGCTGAGTTAGACCAGCTGCTCTTACCCACCATGCTATCTCCTCAGCCCTGTGAAGGTGTTGGGATTTACTTTTAAGAAGGTGAGAGGTCACTGGATAGGTGTAAGGAAGTGGCTGCCCAGTGGAAGGCAGAGAAGACCCCAGGAGGGGCAAGAGAAGGAGCAGGGACCAGCAGGGAAGCTGGGGGAATAGGTGGACACTAGAAATTGGCTCCAGAGAGGAAAACCATTTTCATACGTTACCATTTTTAGAGAGAGTTTCCAATAAACCTTTTCATAAAGTGCGGACTTTTTTCCCAAGAAGTTCACACACTGGGCATTTGCTCTGCGACGTCTGCAGCACTCTGTATGTTCACTTGTCCAGTTCTCAGAATGGCCATGAAAAATAAACCTTTAACATATTTATTATTATTATTATTATTATTATTATTATTATTTTATGTGTATTAGTGCACTACCTGCATGTAGGTAGGTGAACCTGTGTGGTGCAATGCCCATGGAAGTCAGAGAGGGCATCAGGTCCCCTGGAACTGGAGTTACGTATGGTTGTGTGCTGCCATGTGGGTGATGGGACTCAAACCCAGGTCGTCTGCAAGAGCAGCCAGTGCTCTTAACCACAGAGCCATCTCTCCAGCTCCCTCCAAAAGAAAGAAACTTTGGATAACAGCATTTAGCAAGAATATGAGACACAGAGGGTAAAGTGCCCTACTTGTCAAGTGGAGAGCCAGAGGATGCCAACATGCAGTTATTTAACCCCCACTCTACATCTACATCTGACTGAATTATCTGTGCCATCAGAGGAGTTGATATCAGTATCTTCATATTGCACTGAAGAAAACTGAGTTCAGAAAAGCTAAATGTCCATCCGAAGCTTCCTTATCTACAACATGAAAAGCCCAAACTATAAAAGAGTAAATCGAGAGTCTGGATGGCATCCAAGTTAAAAAGCCTGTGTGTCTGAGTTGATGAATTTCAGTTGGGAGTCTCCCTTCATGCATGAAATCCTGGGTTCAATGCCTAGTACCTCATAAACTTGGTGTGATGTTCAACAATTATAATCCCAGCCCTCGGGAGGTGGAGGCCGGAAGATGAGAAGGTCAAGGTTATCCTCAGGCTATAAAGTAAGTTTGAGGCAAGCCTGGGCTACATGAGACTATGTTTCAAAAAAGAAAACATAAGAGTAACTGCCCAGCTGTCCGGAAACCCATATTCCCTTGTGGTCACCCACCACCTCTGCCTTTTACCATCTTTCTGCCACCTTTTCCACAATGATCCCTGAGCCTTGGGAGGGAGAGTTGGATCTAGTTGTCCCATTCATTAAAATCGCTCTGGAGTCTTATTCTCTGCTCGTTGGCCAGTTGTGGGTTTCTGTGTCTTAATCCCCTTCTGCTGCAGGAGGAAGCTTCTTTGGTGAGTGTCGAGAGATGCATTAATCTGTGAGTATAACAATAAGTCATTAGGAAATGGTGACAGCATTGTGTATGTCCCACATAAGTTCAAGCCAGACAAACTCCCAGCATAGAAGTGGGGAAGTAGATAGGAGACCCAAACCCTAGCTGAGGAACTCTTGGCAACTTGTTGCTACTGGGAGGAGGAGTCAGGCTCCAACGGATGGACCCACACCAAAGGAAAACTGGAGACCCTAGTTTGCCTCAATAGGCTTCTCTCTCTCTATATATATATTATACATTATACACATTATATATTATATATAAAATGGTCTACATGAAATTGGACAGGGGGTGACTAGGGGAGGTGCAAATGGGGAGAGGTTTAAATGTGATCAAAATATATTGTATGGAATTCACCAAAATTCAATAAACACTGTGAAAAATATATAACTAAATACAAATAAAAAATGTGTGCTTCTGAAAAAGCAATGCTAACAGACTGAAGTATAAGTTAAAGCCTGGAAGAATGGATCCAACAAAGAACATGTATCTAGGCAAAGAACACTTGGGGTATAGAGATGGCTCAGTGGGTATCGTGCTTGCCTGGCAGGCACGAGGCTCTGAGTTTGATTCTCCAGAATTCACATGAAAATGACAGACATGGCGACATGGGCTTGTATGAGAACTCTGATGTTGAGGAGATGAAGACAAGGGGATCCCTGGGCCAAGCTGGCTTAATTGGTGACGTGAAAGAGACCAAGAGATGGGCTGTAGAAAGCATGTCAGTGCGAAGGTGTTTGTGGGTGCAATGGCTTGTCCTTGGCCTTGTCCTGTTTCCTCCATTTCCTGGTTCCTGCTTCCTTTCTGTTTCCAGTGAGCAACTCTGCTTGGCCGTGACCTTCTGTCATGATGTTCTGTCTCAGCACGGGCCCCAGATGATGGAATCAATGGATTGAGACCTCTGAAACTGTGAGGCAAAAATCAATCCTTCCTCCTTTTAAATTGTTTCTCTCTGGGGATGAAGAGATGGCTCAGTGGTCAATAGTACTTGCTGTTCCCACAAAGGTTTAGAGTTCAGTTTCCAGCGCCATGTTAGGCTGCTCCCACCCCCTGTAACTCCAGCTCCATGGCATCCCACATCGCTTCTCTGGCCTCCATGGGCACTGCATGCACATGCACGTACACAGACCCACAGGCACACACACATAGACACACACACAATGCTCCAATAAATAATCATAAAAACAATAAACTATTTCTCCAGGTATTTGCCACAACAATGAAAAGCTACCATAAGATACTATTCTTTTGCATCTATACATAACTCTATAAAGCACAAACTGAATCACCAGAGCAGTGGCTTCTTGGGAATACTGGGGAGAAGGGAGGAATTTGAAAAGGATGCTCAGGAAATTGTCAGGATGATTGCTATGTTCACAGTCTTTTTATCAGTGATGGCTTTATGAGTATAAATATTCCAAAATGCATTGGCATACCAGTTCCCTTATGTCTGAAACTGTGTATTTTTACACACATAAACTGATTGCACAGAGGCTAATACCTTGATGTTTATTTTCTTTAATAACTCATTTAAATTCTCACACATAGTACTGACAGAACCACTCACTTGCATCCAGGATTCTGATTCTGAAGCCCAGGTGATTCAGTAATGCAAACAACCAGGGTGAGTCATGGGGTTAGATTTTCCAATATTGTGTGACCTGGGGACAAGGAGCAGCATTCTCTCATTTATCTCTGACAGGAAAAATAATCCAAACAATTTGAAGGCCATTTTACAGTATCTTTTAAAATTATTATTATTATTATTATTATTATTATTATTTTTTTTTTGGTCTTTTTGAGACAGGGTCTCCCTGTAGCCCCAGCTGTCCTGGAACTCACTCTGTAGACCAGGCTGGCCTTGAACTTACAAAGATCCACCTGCCTCTGCCTCTCAAGTGCTAGGATTAAAGGCATGCGCCACCATGCCCAGCTATTATTTTTAACTATGTGTATCTTTGGGTATGTGCCCATGAGTGCAGGTACCCAAAGGAAGCCAGAAGAGGGAAGCATATTCCCTTGAGCTGGAGTTACAACAGTTGTGAGCTGTCTAATAGAAATGCTGGGGGAGATCTCCCAAGACCAACTGAAGCATAGGTAAATGGCCGGAGCTAGAATATATCATGCTGAGTGAAGTAACACAGTCCCAGAAAAACAAATAATGAATGGTATCCCTCATCTGTGGATGCTAGTGCCAATTACCTAGTTGTAAGTATTTCTTGTGCATAGCCCCTTGAGCTTTGTCCAAGTAGTTGGGAGTAATGCATATTGAAAACAACAACAACAACAACAACAACAGAAAGGACTGCATCAAAGAACTGACTGAAACGGTGAACTTCTGCTCAAAACAGTCAACTTCCACATGGAGAATTTTGAGAAAGGACTGAGAAAGAGATGAAAAGAATTTGGCAGAATGCATGAGCTTCCGGTGGGGTGGGGGGATAGGGTGGGGGACACGGGTCTAGATTTGATTAGTATACATAATCATATATATATATATATATATATATCCTAAAAAAAAAAAAAGAAATGCTGGGAACTGAACTGATGGTCATCTCCAAGAACAGTAGGTTCTCTGAACCACTGAGCCATCTCCCCACACCCAATTTGGCAATGTCTTTGGCCTTATGGATACCTATATACTTGGCTTTCTCATTTTCACCTCTAAGAGTCCATCCTAAGGAAATAATAGGCTTCTACAAAAATGTTTGTAGGCATAACAGGTCTAATTAAAAAAAATAAAAACTTAAAAAATTAATATGTCATATAAGCATTGAAACTGTTTAAGTTGAAAAATATTTCCTGACAAAGAAAAATATTCCAAGTATTTTATTAGATTAATGGATGCATTTTACTTTATTTATTTTGTTTTTAAATTTTTATTTATTTTTGTATGTGTATGAATGTACTGTCTGCATGTAGGTCTGTGCACCTGTGTTGTGCAATGCCAAGGAGGTCAGAAGAGGGTCTCAGATTCCCCTGGAACTGGAGTTCTCCTGGAATTGGAGTTACAGACGGTTCTTAGCCACCATGTGGGTGCTGGGGATCAAACCCGGGTCCTCTGCAAGAGCAGTCAGTCCTCTTAACCACTAGGCCATCTCTCCAGCCCCATTGGATGCATTTTAATAAAAGATGATGCGATCTGTGGGAAGTAAAAAGGCTGGAAGTTTTAGCATGATGATGTGTTGGTACCAAGTATGACTATTTAAATTCTATTCATGCTTCTTTTTATATTTTCCAAGTTTCTCACAAAGGATCATACAGGGATTCTGTATACAATAAAACTTACCACTTGTGTCAAATAAAACCTACATATTTGTCAGTATCTTTAGAAAAGAAGCCACACCTAAGTAGGTTTGTTTTCTAAGTCTTTTGGAGTTTTTCTTGGATGGAGTCATCCATTGGGATAGAAGGAGGAAAATGGAGGTGTACATATTTATGGTGACTTTAGATGTAAAGTATATTTTCAGAGTAGAAAACCTAATGTTTCAAGAAAGAATCAGTGCTTTTAGAGGGGTCATGTGGGGGGGACACATCCCAGGAACAGAACAGCAAGATAATTGTGCCAGGGAGCTCATGGGTAGGAAAGGGAAGAACCATGCTATTTGGATGGGGATCCCATGTCCAGATCAAGGACAAGGCCTGGGGGAGGAGAATTTGGCATGAATTAGAACATCTACAGACTAGAAGACTGCCGAGTGTTCATCCTTACCTTCCTTAGCATAAATGTGCTTTACCTCCTAGGTCTGTTTGAAAGCTTTGGACTTAGGGATGTAGCTCAGTATAGATAGAGTGCTTGCCTAGCCTGCAGAAAGGCCTGAGTTTGATTTCTAGCACCATGGAACCTTAGGAACAGGTAGTGATTCTGCACCTCACTGGCCTGTCAGCCTTAGGCTGTCTTATGTCTGTACATGCTGTGCTGAAGCCTCTTTCTATACAGCTATTTCCTCTCACTTGGCCTTTCTTCTGGAATCTCCAGGCATCACCTTCAAATCTTCCTACATTCTATCATTATAAACTGCCTATTTGGGGCATGCATGTGTGTGTATTTACCCAATCAAAAATTCTCCCCTGTGTATCTGGCCTTCCATCAGACTCTAATCAGTTCCATATTCCATAGTGAGCTTAAATATAGCATATATAAAATAGAACTCTTAAATATAGCATATATAAAATAGAACTCTTAAATATAGTATATATAAAATGGAACTCTTGATCTTTCCCCTCAACCATATTCTGCAGCATTTTACTTGTTTTGAAATATGAAGTACAATTTACATAATTTTTATTGTTCAACTAGGTAATATTTCAATCTAGCAGGCCTTCTGTCTAGGCAAACACTGGTTTGTTGATTTTCATTCTGATGATGAGAAATGAGCTCTCACTGGAGAAATGAAAGAATTTGGGATCCGGGTGTTTATAAGATGTTTTAGAGGCGCCTATCACTTTGCATGACCAGGATGTGAAACTCTTACAAGCTTGTAGCACTGACCTTTAGAGAAGCAGCCAGGTTGGGAGACTGCAAGACCCTCTCTGTCTCTGACTTTGAGCCATTTATAGTTGCCTGAGCGAAATGGGAGTAATTTGAATCTTGTTTCTAGAATGTTCTGTTTGTCTGGGCCAAACTATCCCTAGACATTGGATGTTCATAGTTTCCAAATGCCAGATGCGTGGGAGTTCATTTGAGTCATCGAAACAATTGTTTTGAGTTTGCTTTTCAAAATTGCTGATGAATAAATATCCATGCAATAGAACAAATTTAGCCTGACACTTGATTTTCTTGCAGTCTAGAAAGAAGGTTGTTAGATAATTTTTTGGCAGTCAACAGCATTACAAAAGAACTTGTGTATGTTACACATAACCTTTTGATCACTTCACAATGGCAGTCTATGTACAAATAGTAGACCCCCTTTTTTTACATTTAAAAGTTTTCCTTTCAGCAAGCAAATGCAAAGCCATTTAAATGGACAATTTAGAATTGTTGTTCAAAAGGAAAACTTGAACCACAGAAGTCTCTGGTGGGAACGGAAAATTTCAAAGATCAGCTAGCTGATGGCCACACTGGTGGTCAACATGGGTAGGGCCACCCACTACGAGAAGGCAACGGTGGGAGGGAAAATGAGAGTTCTGAGTCCAGTGGCAATGAGGAAGGACCGTGCTTGGGAAGGCTTGTCCCACTGTGGTGATCTCTGCCCATACAGATTTGTGACTTATTCCCTTCTGTTAAATCCATGCCAGACAAGATTCAGATACCAGGAACTACCTGGCAGTAGTAACCACCAGTAAGTAAGACAGTGCAATTGAAGGTCAAGTCCAGCTTAGTCACTGTCTTCCCATTTTTTGGTTCGAGACTGGAGTCATCATTTTAGGGATCAGAAAGCAAGTGTCGAATGACACACAGGTCAAGAAAGCGATGCACACGTGGTCACTTTGCCATTTGTAGCAGGTGGATATCTTCATGTGTGCTCTAATGAATCTACGAGCTCTGGAAATCCCACATTCCATGAAGTTGCTGCCCAGCCACACAGGCGTCTCCAGAGCAGAAAGCACAGACTCCCTTTTCAAACCAGGTTTTCATCAGCAGGTGACAGTTGTATGGGTTTCTCTGAGTATGGTGGCACACAGCTTTAATCCCAGCACTCATGAGGCACAGGCAGGTGGATCTCTGTGAATTCAAGGCCAGCCTGGTCTATGTAGCAAGTTCCAGGCCAGCTGGGGCTACAGGGAGACCCTGTCTCAAAAATACCAAAAAAACTATAGGTTTCATTATGGCATTTTCATATATATATATATATATATATAATCACCCCTTATTAACCTCTTTTGTCTTCCTGTTCTCCTATAGATTTCATTTCTCTTTACAACTCCAGACAAATTTAAAAACTGGCGTTTCGAGAGCCGAGAATGGGAGAAGAGCCGATCTTCTGAGCAGTTCACCATCTCCCTCCACTCTCCTCGCTCTCGAGGCCTGACCAGCCTGCCGTCCACCCGCCCACCCCCCAGAAACACCTTCCACCATGGCCACCTCAGCAAGTTCCCACTTAAGCAAAGGCATCAAGCAAATGTTCATGTCTCTGCCTCAGGGTGAGAAAGTCCAAGCCATGTATGTCTGCATTGATGGTACCGGGGGAGGACTGCGCTACAAGACCCGCACCCTGGACTGTGAGTCCAAGTGCATGGAAGAGTTCCCTGAGTGGAACTTCGATGGCTCTAGTAGTTTTCAGTACGAAGGCTCCATCAGCGACGTGTATGTCGTCCCTGTTGCCATGTTTCAGGACCCCTTCCGCAAAGACTCCAACAAGTTGGTGTTCTGTGAAGTTTCCGAGTACAACTGGAAGCCTGCAGAGGCCAACTTACAGCAGCTCGCCTGAAAACAGATAATGGATGTGGTTTGCCACCAGCACCCCTGGTTTGGAGTGCAACAGGAATATACTCTGATGGGAACAGATGGGCATCCTTTTGGCTGGCCCTCCAACGGCTTCCCTGAGTCCCAGGGCCCATATTACTGTGGTGTCGGAGCAGACTAAGCCTATGGCAGGGATATTGTGGATGCCCACCGCCGGGCCTGCTTGCATACTGGAGTCAGGATTACAGAAACAAATGCTGAGGTCATGCCTGCCCAGTGGAATTCCAAATAGGACTCCTGAAGGAATCCAGATGGGGGATCACTGACTCCTGGGTGGCCGCTTCATCTTGCATCGTGTATGTGAAGACCTCGGAGTGATAGCAACTTTTGATCCAAGCCCATTCCTGGGAATTGGAACGGTGCAGGCTGCCATACCAATTTTAGCACCAAGGCCATGCGGGAGGACAATGGTCTGAAGTATATTGAGGAGGCCATTGAAAAACTAAGCAATCGCTACCAGTACCACATCCGTGCCTGTGATCCCAAGGGGGGCCTGGACAATGCCCGACATCTGACTGGATTCCACGAAACTTCCAACATCAACGACTTTTCTGCTGGCGTGGCCAACCGTGGTGCTAGCATCCGCGTTCCCTGACTGTTGGCCAGGAGAAGAGGAGTTACTCTGAAGACCATCACCCTCTGCCAATTGTGACCCCTTTGCAGTGACAGAAGCCATCGTTCGCACATGTCTTCTCAATGAGACTGGAGATGACCTTTCCAGTACAAAAACTAAGTGAACTAGACTTGCGGCGATCCATCGAGCCCTTTCTAGCTCTTCATCCCTGCCACTCTCCCTTCTCCAAACTGTCCTAATCATCCCCGTTATAACTCAAAGGGTGGAATGCCAAGGCCTTTTCCTCCTCTTGCCCCCACCCCAAAAAGAAAAACCCTAGCGTTTCATTGATTCTTTGAAAATTTCATACAGTGTATTTATTTATTTATTTATTTATTTATTTATTTATTTATTTATTTGTATGAAGGCATGTAGGTTTGTGTGCCCATGTTGTGCAATGCCGCAGAGGTCAGAAGAGGGTCTCGGATTCCCCTGGAACTTGAGTTCTTCTGGAATTGGAGTTACAGACGGTTCTCAGCTGCCATGTGGGTCCTGGGGATCGAACCCGGCTCCTCTGCAAGAGCAGTCGGCACTCTTAACCACTAGGCCATCTCTCCAGCCCACATACAGTGTATTTTAATCACATTCTAACTCCTCCCATCTCCTCTCAGATCTACCTCCACCCATTCCACTTTGGTCTCTCTCTCTCTCTCTCTCTCTCTCTCTCTCTCTCTCTCTCTCTCTCTCCTCTCCTCTCTCTCTCCTGTATAGTCTAGCTGGTATTCCCCCCAAATATTCTTGGGTGTGGGTCCAACCCCTGGAACCCAGCACATGTCAACGCCAACAGTCCCTCAGCTAGAGCTGGGACTTTGTGGCCCTCTCCCACCCCTGCTGGCATTTTGTCTGCTGTGCACAAGTCCAGACTCCTTTTTAGTGATAAATTCTAAACCCAGAGGTGCCTCCAGGGAAGATTTATTTCAAGTTCCCCTCCCACTCTGCACAAGAAGCAACAAAGTCCTGAGAGAGAGGAAGGATGCTACCCCGGGCCAAGGTGACTCATCTGGTAGTGGCAGAGCTGAGGCCCAAACTCAGGTTTCTCCAGCCTTCTTCCTAAACGTGCTTCCACCTTGGCTTTCTAGCCTGGGATTCCCTTCTGGAGTTAACCTATTTTCAGAGTAGGACTCAGTGGTTAGTAAGGCCCATTTTCCACTCAAGGGTTTCCAGGATCCTTTTTGCTGACATGCTGAGGGGGAGCTCTCTTTTGTTGATTGTGCTCTGCAGACTAGCTGTGGTGTAGAGGTGGGAAGGTTGTCTAAAAGCAACTGGGCTGCATTGGGGGAGCCAAGGGAAACAGGCCCAAATATCAGTCCCTTCTGATTCTCCCCAGGGGCTGGCCCCTCTGTTTAAGTCTTAGTTTGAAGTGCTAATATGGACACTGAGGATCAGTGGCTGTCATCAGGCAGCAGCACCACTTCCAGGGAAGCTTGAGTGACAAGAGAATATTCCAAATTGTAAGGGAGGCCTGGGGTTATTAGAGGGACCTGAGTATGTTCTAAACAGCAAAACAGTGGTAACTCCAGTCTATCATCGGGCTTTTCCATAGACAGCAGTGCTGGGAGTGGACATCTTTGCCCCTCTTTGCCTTCTATCTGAGTTTTGCTTACATTGACCTCAGCTTTCATGTCAGCCTAAGACATACCCTCCTGCCAGCCTGACTGTGTTGGAGGTAGAACGTCCCTTGGCTTTCTTCTCTCTCTCTCTCTCTCTCTCTCTCTCTCTCTCTCTCTCTCTCTCTCTCCCTCTACTATCTGTCACTCACCACAGTGCCTGGGAAAGAGAAGGACTTCACATGGTTATGATAAATGAGGAAATGCTTCCTTTTAAAAATACTTTTGCTTTATTTATTTTTATTTTGTTTTACATGTATGGGTGCATTGCCTGTATGTATGTAAGAGAATTTGTGTTGTGCAATGCCTGGGGAGGTCAGCAAAGGGCATCAGATTCCCCGGAACTGGAGTTGCGGATGGTTGCTAGCCACCGTGTGGGTGCTGTTCTCTTAATCGCTGAGTCATCTCTCCGGCCCCAAGGAATGCTTACTTTACTCCTCTTGACCAAGAATAAGATGAGGGGCTTCCATACAGCTGTGGTTTCTAGGGACTCATATAGAGTCATGGACATTGTCAATTTGCTCCTGTGGGTTGGGGATATAGCTTGGTAGAGTTCGTGCCTTGTGCACAAAGCCCTGGGTTTAATCCCAGCAGTGCATAAAACAGGCCTGGTGACTCAGGCCTGGTGCTCAGGAGGTGGAGTCGGGAGAATACAAAGTTAAAGATTACCCTTAGTTATAGAGAAACCAAGGTCAGCCTGGGCTACACGAGACCCATCTGAAAAACAAAACATTTAAAATTAAAATTCAGTGCTGCTTCTGAAGCACCAATGTTACTTGTGGTTTTTCCTAACACGATCCTCTGTCTCCTTCTACTGAATATCAAGCTGCGTTGGCTCCAGGGTGCTATCTTAGTTCCAACATCTTGTGGCATGTCTCTTATTTGCTTGTGACTTTTTTATCCCTAAGGCTGACACATAAATCCACAAGGAGTTTATATGCATGACAGACCATTCTGCACACCAAAAAAATTCACCTTTTTTTTTTTCTGGCTGCTGAGATGTTTTGCTCTGGTCCATCTTATATGCCGTAATGATTCCTACACTTACTTCACTGCTCAGAGAAACAGGTTTCATTCGAGTCACGATCCTTGCTACATGAGAACTTCAGGCTCCTGTGTACCTGGGAACAAATCAGAATGACGATTTTTAGATTATTCGGTGTCTGTAAATACTCAGGGCTGCCACACCTGAAAGCATTTTATTCCCCATCAAATGACCTCACAATGAGTTTTATCTTTTTTACTTATGTGACCACAAATAAGGGTATTTCTTTAACCTTTGTGTTACTGTTCAACTCTAATCCCATTGTTATATCAAGAATCGGCAGGTAGTAAGTGACACATCTGCAAAGGAACCTCTAAACCAGGGACCATGGCAAAAGGAGGGGCAGAAAGAATTTAAGAGCCAGAGGGATAGGACACCTGTGCTGGTTAATGTATGCTGAACATGAGGGGAAGCTGCAGCAGTGTAATCCCCACAGTATGGTAGACTAACGGGATCTGCTTAATGACAAAACCAGTTGACATGCCAAGGTGTATAGGAGAAGTTTCTTGAGGTCTCACCTGAAGATCAAGAGATACATGCAATCAATGGATACCGAGGGAGGGAGAATCAGTTTGCTCTAGGGACTAGCTCCTTGAGAGATGATCTAATCCCAAATGGACAGCCCTAAACATAGGCACACATGCAAACCAATAAGTGAACTCAGTTCATTATAGATGTATATGTAGCAATAATAAAGAAAACAAGAGGAGCTGGAGAGATGGCCTAGCAGTTAAGAGCACCAACTGCTCTTGCAGAGGACCCGGGTTCGATTCCCAGCACCCACATAGCAGCTAAGAACCATCTTTAACTCTAGTTCCAGGGGAATCCAACACCCTCTTCTGACCTCCTCAGCATTGCACGACACGGGTGCACCAACTTACATGCAGACAGTACACTCATACACATAAAAAAATAAATAAATAAAATTAAAAAACAAAAAGCAAAAAAATAAATAAATAAATGCAGTCCCAGGGGACCCGATGCCCTCTTCTGACCTCTGTGGGTACTACACAATGTGCAATTCATGCTCATACACATATAAAATAAAAATAATAAAATATTTTTTAAAACTAATGCCATGAAGGGGGCTGGAGAGATGGTCTAGCGGTTAAGCGCGCTGACTGCTCATCTTGCAGAGAACCCGGGTTCAATCCCCAGCACCCCTATGGCAGCTGAGAACCCTCTTTAACTCCAGTTCCAGGGGAATCAGACACCCTCTTCTGACCTCCAAGGCATTGAACTACACGGGTACACAAACCTACATGCAGACAGTACACTCATACACATAAAAAAACAAAAAAAAACAAAAAAACTAATGCCATGAAAACATTTTTGGAATCATTTTAATTTAATCAATTTAAATTAATCATTATATCAATCCATAAGTTATATTTATTTTTTTCCCGGAACACTTACTTGAATTGCAGGCTGCATTGTCATCTATGTGGAAATGAAACNGATGAAGGAAGTTCACCGAGGGAATCCTCAGCAAAGTAACCCTGTGAAGGTGAGCTGTGCCGGTCATCGTGTGGTGTGCAAGAGTTAGGATGTTGTGGTGCGCATGCCATGATGTTGGTTCCAATGACTTAACATTGTTTTGTTAGACAAGAGTCTCCAGTAGCAACTTGGTCTACCTTGTTACTTGTACTGTGGTGTCAGCACTTTTGTGCACTACCTTGTCTTTAATAGCACACATTAATAAATATGCCTTTGTATTTGCGAAATATATGTGCTACACGGTTCCCTGTTAGGGATGGTTCTTTTGAGGTCTCTTGCATGGAGGATTGGACATTTTCCCTGCCTTTAGTTTTGCCCACTGAAGCCTTTCACCCCAGTAGGGTGACAGTAAGACACTGTCTGTCTTTGGAGAAGGGAGGGGAGGAGTCATTTTTGTGCTGTGCCTTATAATACCCAACAGAGGAAATGCACAGCATAAGTGTAGGAGTTTGGTTAACTTATGGTAAAAATAAACATGGTTTCCTGTCTGATTCTTATTTTCATTCTTCCTTCACTCATTTCATTCTTATTTTCATCTAAGTGGCTGCTATTTCCTGTCAGGACTAACATTTTTATGCAAGCAAAGAAGGTATCATTTGAGGACAAAAAAATATCAGTACCTACAATCTTCCCCAAATTCTCACTTCTCACTCATCAGTGTCCTTCCTTGAAATAAAACTACCTTTAATTTGACCTAATCCGTCGTGTTACCTGGAGTGATTGATAAAACACTGGAGTTCTGAAGCTTCACAATCCTCTAACACATCTGTTCAGTTTGAAGAGAATAAGAGTCTAAAGAACATTCAGTGCTCATTGCACACCCATCTATTCATCCATCCACCTATTCATCCATCCATCTATCCATCCACCTATTCATCCATCCATCTATCCATCCACCTATTCATCCATCCATCTATCCATCCACCTATTCATTCATCCATCTATCCATCCACTTATTCATCCATCCACCTGTTCATCCATCCATCTATTCATCTATCCATCCCCTTATTCATCTATTCATCTATCTATCCACCTATTCATCCATCCATCTATACATCCACCCATCTATTCATCCATCCACCTATACATCTGCCCATCTATTCATCCATCCACCTATTCATCCATCCAACTATCTATCCACCTATTCATCCATCCATCTATCCATCTACCTACTCATCAATCCATCTATTCATCCATTCATCTATTCATATATCCATCCACCTATTCATCCATCCATCTATCCATCTATCAATCCACCTATTTATCCATCCACATATCCATCACATCATCCATCCATCCATCCATCCATCCATCCATCCATCCATCCATCCATCTATCCATCCAAAGAAGGGGCCAGTGTTCTACACTGATGGAACAGGAGGTACATAGACCACAAAGAATGACAGTCTCAATATTTTTAAGGAGAAAAAAGATATATTGTGAGCTCAAGCATAGTGAGAAGTAGGGAGAAGAAACAGAGAGGAGGTAGGAGAGGAGAGAAGAGACAGAAGGGAAGAGGGAGAAGATGGTGGGGGTTCAGCATGGAAGTCTCTGTAGGTCATGGGTGAAGAAGGGACTTTAGGGAGACAAGAGTAGATGTTCTGGCTTCCAAAGGACATGACTGTGCTCATGGAGAGAAAGAGTCCAGGTATAGAGCAAGGAAGGACACGGAGAGAGAAGGAAATAGAGTCACCAATGACATATATGTATAGCTTGAGCAGTTAATATTGACCTCACTGGCTGGAGTGGGAACGCTGAGGGCATAAGCAGATTTGTGGACACAGGGGCAGCCAACAGTCTTGTTTTAAAAGTTACCTTCACTGCATCTAGGAATCCTTTAGGTGGAAAGTGTCCAGTGTCAGGAGGACATACAATGCTGGAGCTCAAACAGGAGACAAACATTTGAAAGCAGTGGCTCACAGAATATTTATGTATGGAAAACTATATTTAAGTTTACTTAGGAGAGTTTGGACAAAGAGCAATCTAACAGCTGGAGATTGAAAAGAAGAGGAGGATCCAGCCAAGAAACCATTGTCAGCTCAATTTGGGGCTGGTGGACACAGGGCATAGGAAATTACCAGTCAATGGAGAGCTTTTACCGAGACTTGCAGAACTGAATTTCTTATACCAAAAACAGTATTTTGTAGGTACATTGGAAGTCAAGGCTTCTCAGTTAGATGGGGTGCTTGCCTACTACGTGAGTTGTTTAGAAGTAAGTTAAAGCTTTGGGGAGAAGAAAAAGGGTAAGTTTTCTTTTTTTAATTTTTAAAACATTTTATTTTATTTTTTTATGTGCATGCATGAGGGTATTGTTTGTATGTTAATGTTGGTCAGAAGAGGACATCAGATCCCCTGGAACTGGAGTTACAGATGGTTGTTAATCACCATGTGGGTGCTGGGAATTGAACCTGGATCCTCTGCAAAAGCAGCCAGTGCTCTTAACCACTGAGCTACCTCTCCGTCCCCTCTTTTTAAATTTTTAAATATTTATTTTTGCAGGTATTAATGTCTCTCTGTGTAAGTGTATGTGTATGGATGTATGCACATGGGTTGGAGACCAGAATATGTCATTGGACATCTTACTCTATTATGTTTATTCCTTTTTGAGGTAAGGGAACTGAAGGCTGGAAAACCTAGTTTTGTAAGCGAGGCTGGAAGGCAGCCAGCCCCAGTGATCTCCCTGTCTCTGCCTTCTTTGGAGCCAGGGTCACAGGAATCTGAAGGACTTTGAGCTTGCTGCATGGACACTCAGATCCAAGCTCTGGTCCTTGTGACTCTGTAGTCAGTGCTCTTAGCTGTGGAGCCAACTCTCCATTCAAAAGAAGAGCAAAGTTTCCTGTGTTATCTCACATATTAGTTACTTTCTTGTTGCTGTGACAACATATCTGACAAAAGCAACTTAAGGAAAAAGGAGTTTATTTTGGCTCACATTTAGAGAGTACAGTGGGAAAAGTCATGGTAGCAGAAGAAGTGAGGAGAGAGAGAGAGAGAGAGAGAGAGAGAGAGAGAGAGAGAGAGGCTGGTGTGTAGCTTTCTTTCTCCATCCAATGGAATGGTAGCACCCATATTTTAAGGTAGGTCTTTCCACTTCCATCAATCCAATCTAGGCTCTACCTAATACATCTATCCAAAGATTTGTCTTCTAAGTGATTCTAGATCCATTTATTCACTCATCTATCCAACCATCCATCTACTCATCTATCTATCCATCCATCCACCCATCCATCCATCCACCCACTCATCCATCCATCCATCCATCCATCCATCCACCCACACTCACCCACCCATTCTTTTGGTGGTTCTTTATTCTCAACTTATCTCTTACAATCCTTATAAGATTGATTTTTATGCAGTCTTATGGCTCAGGTGTGTATGTTTTCCTACTTAAACAATTTTCTTGAGTGGAAGGAAAATATCTATTACTTAAAAAAATGAGAGCAGAGAGCAAAAGGCCAGGCATCTAATGGGTATACACAATACTCATATTAAAGCAAGATGGGACCTGAGGAATGAGTTGACCAGCCTGGCTGGGGAAGACTTCCAAAGACAGCCCTCTTCCCTGAACCCCTGCCAGACTGCTGCTGTGTGGCCATTTTCAGACCATGATTGAGAAAATAGGCAGAAGTGTCTCAATTACACAAATCACATGGTGTTGCCTAAGGAGAATGCCTACCAATGGCAGGGGAGTCTGCTGACGTTTGGTTTTGCTTGTTGTAGCTTTCAAGTATCCCGTTTCCCCTTGGGCACTCACTTCTAAGGCACCTTGTGCTCCTTCTGGCATCTAGACTCTACCTAATACATCTATACAAAGATTTGTCTTCTAAGTGATTCTAGATCCATTTATTCACTCATCCATCCATCCATCCATCTGTCTGTCCATCCATCTACCCACCCACCTATCCATCCATCCACCCATCCATCCATCCATCCACCCATCCACCCATCCATCCACCCATCCACCCATCCATCCATCCATCCACTCATCCATCCATCCATCCACCCACTCATCCATCCATCCATCCACTCATCCATCCATCCATCCATCCATCCATCCATCCATCCATCCATCCATCCACTCATCCTGAAGCCCGAGCACATGGAAAGGAGCCTTGTATGGCACGCCAAAGATTTAGCCACTGCGGAAATGGATACACTTCCATATCTCTCATAAAATTGTATCAGGGAGAATTGGTCCCTGGACTACAGCAAGTGCAGAGAAGAGAGGGTGAGGTACTTTTCCATTGCTGCCATAAAACACCCTGGTTGAGGTCACTTATAGAAGGAAGAGTTTATTTGGGCTTATAGTTGCAGAGGGGTAAGAGTCCATCATGGCAGGGAGGCAGGAGGCCTGTGTAAGAAGGGGAAGGGAGAGGGAGAGATGGGGAGGGGGTAGGAAGTGGGCAGGGTGATGAACTCTCAAGACCCACTCCCAGTGATTTGCTTCCTCCAGTCCAGCATGGCCGTGACCTCCCAAGCAGTGCCACCAACTAACTGACCAAGCTTTCAAATATTTGAGCCAATGGGGAGCAGTTCTCATTCAAACCACCGCAGGGACAAACTGAGGTCGCTGAAGGGTCTTGAGTATACGGGATGTGCTTAACTTGAAAGATGCTCAGAAGACAAAAGCAAGACAGCAAGCATAGAGAGCCAGGGGCATTAAGGTTGACCAGTAGGTCAACAGAGAGGAGACTTTCAGACCAGATGGGGAAGATGGAAGAGACAGTAAAACTTCAGAGGGAATGTATGGTTTGGGACAAGTCCAGAACTCCAGGCGCTAGGAGTGAAAATATAAATGCTAATGTTTCAGAGTGTTAGAACTCAGTCCTTTATTTTGCTTGTAGACTAACAACTTTAGGGCAAAAATGGGAGCCTTTATATTAATAAGTTTCCGTTTTGGATAGGTGTGGGTTCAAATTCCATAATGTTCCTTTACTAACATCCAGACTTTATATTGGTTTACCCCCAGCAATGAGCCAGCTTTCAATACTGAGAAGTCGGAGACAGTAGTATCAATGTACAGGGATGGCGCCCTGACCAGGACATGTAAACCTGTGTTAGCAGAGCAGATATGAAGAGAGCACTGCAGGCACTTAAGTAGGCTCGGGGAAGATGGAGCTGTTCCTTTCAATTCAAACAAACAAACAAGCAAACAAACAAAAACAACTCCCCTACAAGCAGAAGATCATTTTGAGAAATGTACTCAGGCCTGAGTTTTATTGATTACTAGCACATTCTTTTCTCATCTTGGTTTTTCCCAGAGCAAAGCTGCAGGTTCCAAAACACCCTGGGGCCTGGGGTTCTGTTCACGTACTCTCTTTCCTGGCATTTCAGAAAACAAAACAAACCAAAAACAAACCTGTTTTGGAAAAAACTCAAAACTCTACTGTCCACACAACAATCCTAAGCCTTAATTGCAATTGCTCAATTACATGGTTATTCATGAAGTGCAGATTATAGGGCTACCCAGCTGAAGGTTCTGGGACTCAACCAGATAAAACTAACTAAAAAAAGTCCCCAAAGATGCAAACGGTGGACATTTTCTGAACATATGGCAGCATTTAGCTCTAGTCAGCAAGAAACCGGAAAAGCCCAACTGTGAGCAAGGTTGTTATTTTTCCTTCCTTCTGTTTTATTTTGTTTCTCGAGTATGTAGATATTTGAGAGCCAGGCTTGGTTATAAGGAATAAGCCTTGGTTGCAAATGCCTGTTAATACTGAAATGAGAAAAGTCTAGGTAATTTGAAACATGCGTCTTTATTTCAAAAGTCTGTTGTTGGATCTTTGTTGGAATTTAGTTTTGGATAGAGATTTAGGGTGCGTTGGATGAGGGGGGAGGGAATGTGTGCAGGCCTCCAGAGCAGCCTACCTAGGCAGATAATCCAGGAAATACTGCCATCATCTATACAGTTGCTTAAGCCAGAAACCCACTTCCAAGATCTTTTAAGTCTGCTATATAAATCAATATCAGGTAAGGGTAATATATTTCCAAACCTGTCTGACTTTGCCTTCTCACAGTAACTGGGGACTCTTATCTTTGATACTCTAACTTCACTCCATGTGATGGGTTAGGGACATTCTTTTCTATTTTATTTATTTTATTGTATTGTACAGGGTTACATAAGGCCATTTTCACACAAGCATACAATGTACTTTAAGTCTACTCCCCTCGTGCCTCACGAGCCCACCCTGTCACTCTTCCCAACATTCTCCTTTGTTCCTCTAGACAGATTTGTTTCTTCTTTCTTGTCCTCCGTACATACATAATTTTATGTGTCTGTAAAGTCTAAGACACGCAAATGAGAGAAAAACATGTGATATTAGTCTTCCTGAGAAAGACTGAATTCATTCCATATCATCTGTACTTATATCTATTTTCCTGCAAATGATATAACTTTATTCTTCTTTATGGATAAAAATTCATTGTGTATAGAATAACACAGTTTAACAATTGATTCTTTTGTTGATAGACACTTAGGTTGGATCCTGTTGAATAGGCAGGACATCATCTCACTTTCCCCTTGTTTAAAACCTTCCTTAGGTTTCTATAGTCTTTGGGTAAGGTGTGAAGCCTCTGCTCTCATCTGGTGCTAATCTTCCCACTCACTGAGTGCTGGTCCAGCTTCCTTGACTTTTTCATTGTTTTCCATGACTCATCCTGCTCCCAATTTATTTAATTATTTTTTGTCGTTGTATTCATTTTAAGTGATTAACCTAAGAACTGTACGTAAAATATAACATAAAATTGATTTACCTTCTACCATTTAAAACATATTTTCATTAATTCTTAAAGAGTTTCATACATGTATATAATATATTTTAATCATATTCCCCCCCAACTCTTTCCCTCTCTCCCCCCTAGATTCACTCCCCAAATCCCCACACCCTCCCAATGTTATGTCCTTTTTTTTTTTTAATAACCCATTGAATCTATTTTGTGTTGTCCATATGCTCAACGGGCCTCTTCCTCCTCGGTGTCCAGGTCTTAGGTAGACAACCGCAGCTGCTGTGAGCTTATGGGTGCGATGGTCCTGTCATGTCCAGAAAATTCCATTTTGTTCCAATTTTCCTGAGCAAATCTTCCTGCTGCGTCCTCCACAATGGTCCCTGAACGTTGGGGAAGGGATGTGATAGAGATGTTCCATTGGTGGCTGTTGTTTCTTTTTAAGTATAGCCTCCTTGGGGGTCCTGCCTTCATCTGTAGCCACCCTCCCCCAGCCCCAGTATGACCCCAAAGAGTCCCTTATTTCTCCATGGAGATCACACATCTGCCCTTCTCATGACTCTGATGTTTGGGGTGGAGTGAATTGCATAAAGACTGCATCTTCCTCTAGTAGTATCAGGTCTAGAAAGTGGAAGATGGTGGAAGATGCCTGGGAAAGGTCTGCTGGACAGATGTTGAAGAGAAAATGCCCAGTCTCAGGTCACAGTGGTCCAGTGCTTTTGGAGGCCATTGAAGCTTTGGGCTCACCCCCCTCCCCCACAATTCCATGGTAACACTGGAAAGGTGAACACTATGCCTTAAGGCCTGGTACGAGACTAGAATGCTCTGGCTTTGGGAGGAGATGCAGCATTTATATTTATTTATTTATTTATTTATTTATTTATTTATTTATTTATTTGGTCTTTTTGAGACAGGGTCTCCCTATAACCCCAGCTGTCCTGGAACTCACTCTGTAGACCAGGCTGGCCTTGAACTCACAGAGATCCACCTGCCTCTGCCTCCCGAATGCTGGGATTAAAGGTGTGTGCCACCACACCCGGCTTGGACATGTAGCATTCTTATCTGCTCCAAAGATGAGAACATCTCCTATTGATGTTCCCTCCCTTAAGAGTTAATCCAGTTGGACCTGTCAATCATATGTTCAGGGGACTACTCCTCAGAAAGGCTGATTCCCCTTAATCCTAGCTAAAGAGATAAGAGGTATAATTATCTCCTTTAAAATAGTTTATTATTTATATTTTATTTTATTTGTATGAGTATATTGCCTGCATGTATATAAGTGCACCCATGTTGTGAAAAGCCGGCAGGGGTCAGAAGAGGGCCTTGGAAAAAAAAAAAAGAAGAGGGCGTTGGATCCCCTGGAACTGGAGTTACAGATGGTTGTTAGCCACCATGTGGGTGCTGGGACTGGAACTCAGGTCCTCCTCAAGAACAGCCAGTTCTCTTAACTGCCGAGGCATCTCTCTAGCCCCAGAACCCCCTTAATGAGATAGTGTGCTTTTCCTTCCCAGAAATCCTGTCCTTGCTGCAGTAGCTTATCGAGACCTTTGCCATGAAACTCTGTTTATTCTGCCCACTTTTCTAAGTAAGTTAAAAGTCAGAAAAGTCTTTTTCCTTTCTCTTCTTTCTTTTGGTTATGGGCCAAATCCTAAACATGTTTTCTCTGGTATTAAGAGCTCTCTCACTTTCTTTGAGCAACCTACGCTCCTTCACTAAGCCCATGCTTGCTGACCCCCACTGCTCAACACCTCAGCTCTCTCTCTTCTTCTCCATAGCCTCCCCTCCAGTAGCTGTCAAGATTTCCAGCTTGCTTACCCTGTTGTTTTACTCTCAAACTCTAATAACATTGCCCCTGAGCCTTCTGAATCTGTTCTCTCTTTTTTAAAATTGTATTTATTTTTGTATGTGTATGAATGTACTGTCTGCATGTAGGTCAGGGCACCCGTGTCGTGCAGTGCCACAGAGGTCAGAAGAGGGTGTTGGATTCTCCTGGAACTGGAGTCAAAGACTGTTCTCGGATGCCATGTGGGTGCTGGGGATTGAACCTGGGTCCTCTGCAAGAGCGACCGGCAGTCTTAACCGCTAGGCCATTTCTCAAGCCCCTGAATCTGTTCTTAAATCTTTAAGAAGCTCTTTCTCTTCTGTTTCTCATTCCCGGGTTGGTCTGCCTCCCTCACTTACCTCTCTGTCCAGCACTCAGAATTCCCTGGAGATGGGATAGCCTCGTGTCACTGCAATGGCTTCACCATGCAGAGTGCTCCCAGGGCCACCACCTCCCCAGAGTTGATGATTAATTCGCTGCCCTTCCTGCTGCATTGAAGCATCTGTGGAGGGGATCTGAGATGTATTACTAGATGTGAGGGACATGTGGCATTTCTATTCAGTGACAACATGGGAGGTTCAGAGGCAAAGCCCAGAGGGAAGCACAGTTCTCTTTTCTAGGGTCTCAGATGCCAACCCTATCCATTAGACTCTGCATCTGTCTCTCAAAGAGCAAACTGCTGGGACTTGCTCACATTCCTACAGAGTTCTAACCCTGATGACCCAGGGCCAGGCTCTGGGTATCTGGCAAATAGCAGTGTCCCCATGCTTGGGCTGTGGGAGGAAAGGCTCTGCTCTTCATAGTGGGAGATCAGACTTCTAGAGAAAAGTAAATCAAGTAAAAGGTCCAGTTAGCCAGTTAGCTGGAGGGTGTGGTCCTCAACTGAGTGGCTGCTACTCTGGATTTCACAGCTTCAGCTGAGTCTCTCCTCACACATATGTGCATGCATGTATCCATGTGTGCATATGCATCTGTGGACCTGAAATTAGAAAACCATGGCTCATACTAGGTGCTAATGTGACCAAAGATTTCTATGCTTTGCCGAGATGTGAGGGAGCCATGCCAACATTGACAGACACCTTGGTCATGAGCTCAGCTGAGCCATGGGGAAGAGAGCTGGGCAGTCTGGTGTTGCGGAGTAACGGGGACAGGGATGGGCATGTCCCAGCAGTTTTGTGGACCCAGAGATGGAGATGAAGTAAGGAGAGAACTAAGAATAGAAGAGTGCTGGGCGCTGAGTCAAAGGGGAATGGGGTTCCTCAGATAAGGGGAATGGGGGTCCTCAGATAAGAGGCTTCAGCAGGAGCTGTAGACTTCCATGGAGACCAAAGATAAATAGACTTGGAATGAAAGTGTCTGGGCTAGGGATACAAACCCAGAAAGAACATGACCGACCAGAGGGGCCTGAGCACCACACTGCAAGTCCCTCGAAGACTGCCATGCACCAAGCCTAGGGTGGGAGGGCGGTTTTCCCCAGTGATGCCTGCCTTACCTCTGGATGGGCTTACAAAACCACATATAGGTGAGGTGTGTAACCCAGAACAACACTCTTCAGCATTACACAGGCATCGTGTGTGCCAGGCTCCAGGTTGTACCTGGGTGGAGCTCCGGCTTGAACCAGTATTTCAACTTCTCACCATTCCAGGCAACCTTGACTTTGCTGGGGCCCTGTCCTAATGTCTCCCTCTTAGGAGCCCAGACAGCTTCCAAAGCTCCATGGTGCCTGGCTGCCACTCTCAACGGCCAGGACAGCTTTCTTCTTTTTAATGTTAGCTCTAGAAGGCAGTGTTCAATTGGAAAACACAGTTAAGAGCCAGTGACTGATGAATCCATTAGCATGGATATATATCTATATATCTATATCTATATCTATCTATCTATCTATCTATCTATCTATCTATCTATCTATCTATATCTGAGATAAAGTTTAATTCCTAGATTAAGAATAACATGAAATTTACAACAATAATAATATGCTTAGTAAGATCGCCAGTTTCATGACTCTGCATTTCAGTGCCATTAAATAAAATAAGTTACTTGAAAACACATCTTGTGATACCTTGACAAGTTGATCTGCTAACAGAGATGGCCACAAAGCTACTAATAGGTTTGTGACATGTAAAGTAGATAAACCAGAAAAATGGCTGATTCATGTCCCAGGAGTGATGGAGACCCACAGTGTGAGATTTCACCATGTTACTGTGGACAGTGCACAATTTGAAACTTATGAACTGTTTATTTCTGGAATGTTTCGTTTCATGTTTCTGGACCACAGCTGAATATAGGTAACTGAAATCTCAGAAAGTGAAGCTGGGCTACCACAAATGCATGGGTTATGTAATGAAGAAAGTTGATGAAAGAGCGTTGAACCAACGAAGTTCAGGGCAGGATGGAGTAGCAGCCAACAGGTGTGGAAGATAAGGCACTGCTAACTGGGTCTGTAGTGCACCTGGCAAGCCCCGGAGAGAACAGATCCTGGCTACAGGGGCTGCTTGGTCAGTGTCTGTAGGGAAAGGTAGTACATGGTGGCACTATGGTGACTTCTAGGAAATTCAAGGGTCTTTTATCTTTCATCAAACTGGATTATTACAGTGTAACAACAGTGTGGGTGAAGTGAGTCCCCTAAAGCTCTTAACACAGAGCCTGGAAGGAACTACTCAGGATGGATGGAACTGGGATGAAGAAGATTGCTTCTAACCTTCTAGCTCTGCCTGATTCAAGTCCCACAAGGGAGGACAAGTATTTATGCAGGTTTTACTTTGTGTAATTAATGAGCTTCTGCATAGCTGCATATAAATCAAATGCATTGTCAATTGTGAAGGAAATTGATAGTTCTTTATAACCTTGGGCATACACTCTAAGGGTAGAAATTCATTCTGAGTGTCTCAAATTCCCCTTGCATCCCATTTCAGTTGTAGAGCGCTTCAAGTCAGCAGCTTGAGTTCTGGGTATAAGGTTATACCTTGCTTAAAAGAAAGCACGAGGGGGGGGGG
>VZQC01011991.1:2845165-2898393 GCA_009823505.1 Rhizomys pruinosus
TCGTGCCATTCCTTCCGCTTGTACTAAGGACAAGCTGGCAATAAGGAGATTGCATGGTGAACTCTGGGATGCTCCCTGGGGGAGAAGCCAAGAACACTATAAAATCCAACCACGTGGAACTGAGGCTCTCTTGCCTTTGGTCACCTGAGTCTATGCTGGGACTCTGGTTTTACATGGGGGGAAGGGAGCCGCTACTTGTTCTCTTTTCACTTTTGTAGGCAACCCTGAGTAAATTTGTTAGACTCTCCTGGACTGTGGTTCATAGAGCCTTTCTTGCCAATCTTGGGAACCCAGGGGTGAGGGAGGCAAGATGCCACATGCATGGGCTTCTCCTGGGTGGAATCTCGGCTACACGCAGTTTGGCAAGCTTTTTTTGGAAAGGATGAGATAGTTGCCATTTACAACTATGGGCTGTAGAGTCAGTATTTTCAACCATAGGCAACTAGTTAACTGTGCTGGCTAGCTGTACAGCACCAATAGATCATGTGTTCACAAATGGCCAGGTCTGTGGTCTAATAAAACTTTTTTTTTTTACCAAGTAGTTGTGCATTGTCATTTATAAATTCCTAGCTTCAGAGGGACAGGAAACACCCAAATAAGAAATTCCATGTGATTGTTAATGCCAGTGAGCTGACAGACAAGAAGGCAATCAAATTAGCCAATGGACCTGCAAAAGAGCTCTTCACAACCTTGGAAGGGGATGTGTGTCAAAAGGAGGGAACTGTAGTGCTGTCCATGCTTTTCAGAAATAAACACAGTGATGTGCGTGTGTGTGTGTGTGTGTGTGGTGTCATTTAAAGGTGAAAATGTTTGAGAATCTTTGGAAAAGGTTGGTTGAAGGAAAAGAGAAGGACTAGGTTTGGTGGTAATGTCTTTTTGGTGGTGGTGGGGTTAAGAGGTTCGAAAGTTTGGATCAAGGCAAGGATAAACTGACTGGTGTAGTGCTGAAATACAAACAGACTTCAGGGATTCTGTAACTTCCACCCCATGGGACGATACCTGGAAGTGGCCTTCAGGACCTGAAAGTGACCTGATAACTTGATGATTATAAATAAAAACTTTCTGGGAAGATCTACACCTTCCACTGAACCTTCTACAAGGCTGATTAACAGATTAGAAATTCAAAGATGTTCAGGGTTTGGGATGTTGTGGGTACAGAGCCTAGTTAGAATTTACCTTGAGTTATCTTTAGCCTCCTTGGTGCTGAAACTTCTTCTGTGGAGGAGATGTAGACAGCAGCCAGACCCCTCCCCTGCTTGGTCCCAGTGACAAACTAAGATACAGTTCCACCAAAGTGAACTCCGGGAAACCAAGAAGCTTATTGGGCTTACTTACAGAGCAATAGGCAAAGAGATACTTACAAGAGTGTTAGTGCCCTGCCATAAGGCGACACTGGAAAGTCTTCACCCAAGCATGGTTGACGACTCCTCCATTGCTGCACAGAGAGGTCCCTCTCTTAGTTTTCTCCGGCCTAGATTCTCTAGTCCTTCCCCAAGTCAGTGTGCATTTGATCTGAATTGCCCAGCACCAAGGTTGGGAGTTGTGGCTAGACATTCAGGTATCCATGACTCTCTTTACCTGTCCTTCTATGTGGGGGTGTCAACAGTCATAAAACCCAGGTGTCATAGGTAGGCACAGCCAGCTCAGGAAGATGGCATCTGTCTGGCTTCTTTTTTTAATTTTTTTTTTTTTATTAATTTTATTTATTTCTGTATGTGTATGAATATACTGTCTGCATGCAAGTCTGTGCACCCGTGTCGTGCAACGCCGCGGAGGTCAGAAGAGGGTATCGGATTCCCCTGGGAACTGAGTTCTCTGGGAATTGGAGTTCAGACGTGTCTAGCCGCCATGTGGGTGCCGGGGATCGAAACCGGGTCCTCTGCAAGAGCGGGTCGGCGCTCCCAACGCTAGGCCATCTCTCCCAGCCCTGTCTGGCTTACTTAATAGCCATTTCTTGGCTACCTCTGTGTCTGACCCTCTAGTGACACAACGGATGAAAACGTTTGGAAGGTTTGAACCAGACCAACTATCTATTATCTTTTTCCTTTTGTTTTTTTTTTGTTTTTTTTTTTTTTTTTTGGCTTTTTCAAGACATGTCTCCCTGTAGCCCCCAGCTGTCCTGAAAACTTGCTCTGTAGACCAGGCTGGCCTTGGAACTCACCCAAGATCCCCCCCTCCTGCCTCTGCCCTCCCAAGTGCTGGATTAAAGTGCGGCGCTCACCACGCCCAGCTTCTATTTCTATAACCAGAGGCTAAGGGTATGTCAGACAGCAATCTAAGGGTTATAGCAGAGATTTTCCCAATTTGTTTTAACCTATCTGATGTGTCCACCAATGTGTTTGAAAAATGCCTTGATTTATGACACTCTTTATTCTATTGCTATAAAACTTCATACAACTGTTACCATGTTGGAACATGGAATTTTGGGCTAATCTGAATCTGTTTCTGGCATAGTTATTCTATTTGGCTATAGCATAAACATCCCTTTGAGGTGAGATGTGGTTCTGCACCCAAGTGGTCTATTGTAGACCTGATGACCTGGAGGTGGAACTGATGACCCGGAACAAGGTGACCCTTTGAAAGATGTTGGGGAATAGTTACAACAGACAACCCAATCCAAACCATGGAAAAGTGATCTTGGCCCATGGATAAACTTAGCCTTATCAACAGGGGTAAGAAGCTGACAGCGACCTCAAGTTCCCAGAGACAAGCACATGTTGTGTCTAAATAGTGAATTATCTTGGTCATTCTTTTTTTTTTTTTTTTTTTGTTGTTTTTTTGTCCTTTTTGAGACAGGTCTCCCTTATAACTCCTGCCTGTCTGGAATTCACCATGTAGACCAGGTTGGCCTTGAACTCACAAAGATCCGCCTGCCTCTGCCTCCTGAGTGCTGGGATTAAAGGTGTGAGCCACCACGCCCAGCAATGGCCCAGCAGTTACAAGCACTTGTTCTTCCAGAGGACTTGGGTTTTGGTTCCCAGTACCCTTGTGGCAGCTAACAACTGTCCAAAATGCCAATTCTAGGGGATTTGATTGGTGCTCTCTTCGGGCCTCCATAGGCATTGTACCTATGTGGTATACTTTTAGACACACAGACAAGACACTCATATATATTCAATAAATAAATGAAGAATGATACTTTTGCATAGCTTTTTGTCATAAGCATATGTTGGTTTTAAACATCAAAAGAAAACAAAAGCTGTTTATGGTTGAGGATTCATTGTAGAAGAACAGCCTTAGGCTTAGTGGTTATAAATTATAAAAAGTTATATTTTCATTCAGCATGAATAGAAATTTCTCCTTGTAATGGTCTCACTTGCAAACTTTTGAGTGTTTCAGATATTAATTAGCTCCCCATCAGACATTTTCCTTTCTTTTCCTGAGAGTAGATCTTGTCTCTGGGCACATGCACAGTACAGAATATATTCTTAGCTTCCTTTGTAGTTAGGGTAGGGACAAGCCACTTCATTTCGGCCAAGGAGAAAGTTGCTGAGGACCTGAGAGAGGTGGGTTCCACCCTCTTCCCTATGCAAAGCATACATACAGTATTTGGTAAACACTAGGAACAGCCACCCTGTGAGGCGTTAAGCCCGAGATTGCCATCTAGTATTCTGGTGAGAACAGCATCAAAGGTAGAAAGAGAGGGACCTTGGATTCATCCAACAGGAACTATGTCCTCCCCTAATTTTCAGGCTTGAGGAAAGTGTTCTCATTGAGGAATTGCTTCTGGTTGGGCCTTTATGTACTTCCAAATTGTTCACTCCTTGCAAAGTGTTCACACAGGGGCACGGTATGGCCATGTCTCAAGTCATTCAGGTTTGGGACTGGTTCAGTAGGTTCCCATCCTGGGACTCTGTTATAGGGCGAGATCTTGAAGCAAGGGGCCAGAATGCAATTTTACAATTTTATTTCATGTCATTATATTTTGTTGCTTTAAATATCAGGGGGAATAAAGGTGATGTAATGTGGGTCACTGGTTTCTCTCTCTCATGGTGATTGTCATCCAGTCCCAAGACCAGATCTGCGGGAGACAAGGATAAATCTTGGAGATTCATTTCACTCAGGCATGAGGCATTTATTCTCAGCATGCGAGAACTCATGGGAAGGTCTCTGGGAAAGTACCAACTTTTGCATCTCCTAAGAGGCAGAGAACAAGAACAGTGAGACAGAGCATGGGCATTGACATCACCTGGGAGGGAGCTGTTGATGGGATCCCCCTCTTGAACCTCACCAGGTTCAAATCCTGACTCTGCCGTGGGATATGAATAGTTGTCGGCACATTACTGAGTGTATTTCAAGCTTTGATTCTTGTGTAGAGCACAAGTGTGAAGTTCATGTGGTAGAACACATGAGAGTTAAGTGTTTATGTAGTCTTTAGCACTAGACCTGTGCCATAGTTTGAAAAAGAAATGTTTCTCCTATGCACATGTGTTTGAACACTTGGTCCTCACTTGCCAGTTCTGTTTGGGATGTTGTGGAGCATTCAGTAGGTAGAGCTTTTGCTAGAGAAGTATGGTCACTGGGGGGTGGCTTTAGTGAGTTTACAAGCTCTGTATCTTCCTACTCTTCTCTCTGCTCTCTTCTCTCCTCTCTCTCTCCCCCTCACTCCCTCCCCCCTCCCCTCCTGTGAAAAAATGATATGATCGGCTGTGTTCCTGCTTCCCTTACCAGAAACTATAAGCCCAAATAAACCCCTTTTCCCATAAGTTGCCTCTGGTCAGAGTGTTTATTACCACAACAGAAAAGTAACTAACAACAACCTGCCATGTAGCAAGAAGCCAACACATAGGTGCTCTTCTGCCTACAGAATTTCAGCTCCTTCTGAGCCATCGGTTTATGGCCATATGCTTTTGATCTATGACTACGTTTCCCTGGAAGCTCCTTGAAGGAAGGGTTTGAGCTTCTGTTCCTGGGTTCTGCAGAGTGCATAGCTCTGGGCCCTGCACAATCAGTGCTGAAGGAATGCTGGCTAGTGAATGCTGGGAGGAAGAATCTGGCATTTTTTTCTAGATCATTCATAGAGTAATAGTCTTCAAGTTTGGCTTCACATGGGAATGAATAACCAATGGATGGAGTGGCAAACCATCCGACCTGATCTGGTCCCAAGAACCTCATATTTTTATTGAGGGGTTTCCTGCCTCTTAACATGCTAAAATTGGAAACTCTAGGGACAAGTGTGAGCGTCAGTCCTGGAAAAATCAGGATAAGTTGGTCACTTTATCAGTGGAGCTTAAGATCTGCTGATGTGATGTCTAGAATCTACCCCCAAGCTTCTTATTTAACTGTTCTGGGCAAGCCCTTGACAGTAGCATGTCTAATTGCCCTGTGATTTTGATGTTCAGATACAGGTAAGTACAGATGTTGTGGTGCTTTGAATGAGAAGTGTCTTTATTTGAACACTCGGTCTTCAGTTGCTGTTGCAGTTTGGGCAAGGTCACAGAACTTTTAGGAAGTGTGACCTTGCTGGAGGAAGTTGTCACTTGGGTGAGCTTGGAGAATTTGTCACCTCATTCCACATCCAGTTGCTCTTTCTGCTTCCCACCCATGTTTAAGATGTGAGTGTTCTGCTTTCTGCTCTGGCACCTCTGGGTCACACCTCCCTTCAGGGACTCTTATTCCTCTGGGTCACACCTCCCTTCAGGGACTCTTATTCCTCTGGAACCATAAACTCAAGCAAGTGTTTCCTTCTATAAGTTGACTTGGTCGTGATGTTTTATCACAGCTACAGAAAAGTAACTAATACAGACATGCAAAGTACCTTACCTGGGTTTCAGTATGTATTACTGGGCTGTGAATAATTACAAGTGACATCTTGTCACCATATCATGCTTGGGTGTTGGGTATTTAGTCCCGTTACCCACTTGCTAAGTTTACCTAGTGTGCCTTCCAAGATGTTCAGTTTTCTCTGTGTATCATGACAGGAGTACCTTTAGGACAGGCTGACTCAGTAGTTAGTAATGTACAATGGTGGAAGATCAGAATTGTTCATGAAAGCAATTCCAAGTCCCATAATTCCATAATTGGAATAACTAATAATCCTGCAATCATTTGTGTGTGTGTGTGTGTGTGTGTGTGTATGTGTGTGTTATGTACACAAGCTGATTGTGCACAGGTGCGTGGAGGTCAGAGGAGGACATCAGGTCTCCTGTTCTGTCACTCTCCACTCTTTTCCCTTGAGATGGGGTCTCTCATTTAACTTGGAGCTAGGCTGGCAGCCAGCGAGCCCCAGGAACCCTCCAATTTCTGCCTTTACCCCCAGCACTGGGGTTCCAAGTGTGCATGGGACTATGCCTGGATTTTCATGTGGATGCTTAAGAATCTGAACTCAGGTCCTCAGGCTTGCGCAGTTTCCCACTGAACCATCTTTCCAGCCCCTGGAATCTACATTTTCAGGTTCCCCAAGTACTCTCGAGGCACATTCAAATTTTAAGGACTACAATAAGCATCCCAAGGCCATCTTCTATCTCCCTGTCTCCTCCCCTGTCTTACATCCAAGCTGAGCCCACTGCCTTTCGATCCTCTCCTGGACATCTCTGACAGGTCATTATCCCATGTGACATCAGAGGCTAAGCAGAGTGACAGATAGAAGGATTGCTCTCAAATTATGAAGCCCCTTATGGAGGTTATCTGCAGACTAGTAGGGACAGTGGCCACAGATGCTTGAATTTTAAGCTACTGAGTTTCACAGTGCACTCTTGGTCCTTTTTTATACACCTTTCTTGGGCCCGGAATTGGCTTAATATACTTCCTCAATACGGAGTCCCCGTCCCCTTAACAGACAATTGAAATCCATTCTAAAAGACAGCTTCACTGTAGTACCAGCGCCTGGAAAAGGAGAGCACAGATCTGCCCAAACTGGTAGCACTTGTGCATGTTGATGTCTCCAAAGCAGTTCCGTCGCTTCTTCTTGCCAGCTAGCCTCTTCTCTGCCTTCAAGTCCATAAGGTGCTGGAAAGGGCCCTTCTGGGGCAGACGGGCCACGTGTGCCTGCAAAGGAGCCAGACACATGTGGGTACCATTCTATGACAAGATGAACATACTAGCATGCCTCTCATCTATAAACTGGGCTTTCACTGGCCACAGTTTTCGGCCATCTTGAGAGGCAAAGGAGCCATCATACCCTCCTTTTGCTGCTGGGAGTCTGGCACCATTTACCGAGTCAGGGCACTAAGTTCTAGCTGGGACTGTGGCAATTCACTATGGGATCTAGACTCATCACTCAGCTCCATGAAAGACTATTGATCAAGGTTTTTTTCCCAGCTTTGAGATGGCATGATTTATAGAAAAGCTGACATTAGCCTAGAGGGGTGGCACACACCTTTAATCCCAGCTCTTGGGAGGCAGGGACAGGAAGATCTCTGTGAGTCTGAGGCCAGCCTGGTTTACCTATCAAGTTTCTGGCTGGCCAGACCCACCTAATGAGACCCTGTTCCCCATCCCCTCAAAATTGACACATTGGAGCTGGGAAGATGACTCAGTTAGTGAAGTGCTTGGTATGTAAACATGAGGTTCTAAGCTTAGGTCCCAGCACCCATTGTAGAAGGCTGGGTTCAGCAGTCATCCCAGTGCTGGGAGCCAAGGAGGATTCCTGCAACTCACGGGCCAGCTGATCTAGCTAGACTAGCTGAATGAGTGAGCATCGGCTTTGGTGAAATGATAAGACATAAGGTGAAGAGTGACTGGAGAAGATTCCTAAGGCTGATGTCAGCCCTGCACACACAGAGACACACGGACACAGACACAGAGACACACAGACACACAGAGTCACAGACACAGACATGTAGGGGAATCCAGCTTGAATTGCAGGCTGGCTTTCCAACTAGCACGCCTCAGGGCACCTTGTGGCCGTGGGTCTGGCCCTGCCCCAAGGAGGAGCAAGCAATGTGGCCTAGGTGTGTGATGCTGGGTGGGGCAATGGTGTGCAGTGGTGTGGAGTTGGGGGACTTATGATTGGTCCTGGGAACTGACATCATCTAGTTTATAAAAGCAGGCTGTAGCAAGGAATAAATTTGAATTTCATAGTAACATCATCACAGAATTCCTGGCCATTATTTGTATTAATTATTGCAAGCATACAGGCTAAGGTAGGCCTGCATTTTGTTCGGGTGGCCAGTGGATTGGAAAAAGGTTTCCCTTTACGGACCACCAATTTGTGTAGCTGGTGTTGTGAGTGGGTATTGGCTGAAGGGAGGCGATCAGCCATCAGCCTGAAATTCCTGTCCAGGCTCTGGGCAGGTGAGAAGCCATGGCCAAGAATGGAACATGTGTCTCGTGGGTCCAGGCTAAGGGCCTGAGTTGGAAGTACCACTGGGGCTGGGCTATGGGAGGTAGCCAGCTGACCTCTGCCCTGAGGGGTCACTCCCCACAGTGTCTGCAAAGCGGGCACTGCATCCCCATTCCCCTTAGCAGGGCTGCGTGGTCCCTGTTAGGCATAAAAAGAAAGCTTTCTACACAGACACACAGACACACAGACATAGACACAGACACAGAGACAGATGGACACAGACACAGACACAGACACACAGACGCAGACAGACATAGACAGACATAGACACACACACAGACATGCATACTATCAATGAGGATGGAGAGAGAGAGAGAGAGAGAGAGAGAGAGAGAGAGAGAGAGAGAGAGAGAGAGATCGTGTCCAGAATGTCCTGGAACAGAAACCCTCCTACCCTCTTTCCCAGAAGGAAGAGGCAGAATCTGTTGGGTCAAAAGAATCCGACTGACATACAATCAGTGGATCCCTCAGTTAGGGAGGTTCCCCCCCCCTTTTTGACACCTCCCTGGCCTTCCTTCTCAGACACAGTTCTAAAGTTGTTTATTGACAGCAGCTCCTGAGGGTGCCCTGTCTTCCAGTTCTTTGACCCTTGATATGATGGCTAAGCTTGATTGTCAATCTGATAAGACCTAGAGCTACCATGGAAATAAAGCATCGTGGCATATCTGTGAGGCATTTTCTAGAGTAGGATAATTGGAGTGGGAAGATTCACCTTAAACATGGATGGCCCCATCATGAATAAAAGGAGGAAGGGGGATAAGTAACAGTAAAGCCTTTAGAAAAAGCTGTAAGGAAACCTACCACTAAGGAAGCTTTTTGAAGTATGTATGTATGCATTATAAAAAGAGATGAAAAGGAGTTACCATATAACAGGAGGACATTGCCCCTTCCAGACATCATAGGCTAACAAAAAATCCTCAGTGCAAGGAATGGACTCCCTCTTTAGAAGTTGTCTACCAAGCATCCCTTAGACCCTCAAACAATGCTGAGCATTGTCCCTGCATCTGGTCATCCATCAGAACTTGATTGTAAGATCCTATTGCTGAAGACACTACATATATGAGCTGTAGAACAAATAAGGAGAGATCAAGCTGGTATTGATCACGGCCTCATCTCTACTGACTAGTGTCCATGGTACCCGGGGGGACGGGGTGCTATGTATGCTACCAGAAGGAAAAAGTAATCATCAACTTTACCCAGCTGTGAATCCTCTGAACTACAACTTGCCTGGCAAGACATGCCCATTGCTGTGATAATGGCACAAATATTATGGCAGTAACAAACCACTCTCTAATTGGACTTAAGGTCCACTCTATAGAATGGATCACATAACTGATATTGATATTTGGCTTAGAAATCTGATACTAGACATGTCTTGGACCTAGGGGAGAGCTCAGAGCAGTTTCCTTATGCAGACAGAAGATGGTGATTAACACATAGACTCACAACTGGCCAATGTGCAGAGAACGAGAAGCTAAGAGTGCTTATCCCTGAACAGGACACCTATATCTAACTTGCCTCCTGAGGCTCAGGGATAATTGTAGAAGAGAGGGTAGAAAGATTGTAAGAGCCAGAGGCTATGGATGACCACAAGTAAACAGCATCGTTCAGACAGCTGGTTAGTTACTCATATGGACTCATAGCAGTTGTGAGAGTACATTCAAGTCCTATGCAAGCTCAGAACAGACAAAATCCCAGCATAGATATAGGGGCGGGGGTTGGTAAGAAATCCCGATCCAACCCGAGGAACTTCTGGCAACCAATGACTGTTGAGAAGGGCAGAGAGAGAGTCTCTTTCAAGAATGGGACTGTTGGTAGGTTAACCAGGCTAAAGGACATTTGGGGACACAAATTAGAATCTACACACCTTATTATATACATAATAGATTACATTAAATTGGGTGAGAGGGCAATATCAGGAAGGCACTTAGCACTTAAATGCCATCAAATTATATTGTATGAAAATTGCAAAAACTTAATAAAAAAGAACGAGGCAGTTGAAGATGGCCGGGAGCATAGGAGGCTCACTAGAGCACCAGAGTATTGCAGAAGTCATAAGCCCACCGCAGAGATGGTCGGTCACCTGTAAAAAAACCATCCCAGCCACAAGGAATGAAGAGCAGAACTTGTATGTGAGAGGAGTTGTCAGTTTAACACCGAAGATATTAATGGAGAAAGTGTCAGCTGTAGCATTCCGTGATGAGGACGGATGCAGTGTGAGCGAAAGGACCCAAGAGTTGAGAAAAGGGATGCAAAGCTAATTGTTGTTCTAGTTTCAAAAAGAAAAGAAGAAGAGAGGGGGCTGAGTAGAGACACTGATCACTCTGTGCTTCCTGTTGTGATGGGGTCAGCTGCCTCACCATCCTGCCGCCATGCCTCCCCCCACCTTGGCTGACCGTAAACTTGAACTATGTGCCCCAGTAAACCCTTCCTTCATTCCTTAAGTTGTTTTCTTTAATGAGATATTTCATCACAGCAATGAGGAAAGTAACTCATAACGATTGGTCTGGATGGTTTTGCTAGTTTCTTACCATGTCACTTTCACCTCACTTCTTTCTTCTAACATTTGGACTGTCAGCAGAGTTAAAATTCTGCCTGGACACCAGTTTCTCCTGGGCAGTTGGTACCTGTTCCTGGTCTGTCCAAGTTCCCTTGACTCCTCAGCAGGACCTTCCCCAGGAACAGTTGGCCCCTTATTTGTGAAAGTCCTAGCAAGTGTTAGCTCCAACTCGTTTTGAGTTCTTTTGGTCTCCCCAGAGTCAGGACTAAGGCTGATACCTGATGCTGGTGGCAAATGGCTCTGGGGTACTGATGGCCCAATGTGCTCCTCGTTCTTCCTAGCAGAAACACCTGAGAGCCTTGGGGTATGCTGGGAGTGGGAGGATGGGCAGCTAGGCACACCACAGGAACCTCATCCCAGTTAAGGAGTTAAACCACTCCCTGCTTCCCACAGATCAGGTAATAGAAGTGTGTGTTTTGTTTCTTCAAAGCATGGACCAAAAGTCACCAGATGGTGGGTGAGATGGCCACCCAGGAGGCAGGCAGGAGACAGAAGAGCTGAGAAATATCAGAGGCCAGTCAGAATTTCAGGGATCCAACCTCCCCTGCCCCACATACAGATACTGAGACGCTCCCTTGTTACCATCTCTTGCATCGGATTTCAATTCCTCTATGTGACAACTCTGATCCAAGGAAGAAAGTTTTCAGGTTCTTTTAGGAACCACACCCTGCTGACGATGGACTTGAGCTGGAGCCAGAGCTGACCTCACATGAAGCTCTATCTGTGCCTCTCAGGGCACCTTGTGGCTGAGGGTCTGGCCATGCCCCAGGAGGAGCAAGCAATGTGGCCTAGGTGTTGATGCTGGGTGGGGCAATGGTGTGCAGTGGTGTGGAGTTGGGGGGCTTGATTGGTCCTGGGAATTGACATCATTTAGTAATAAAAGCAGGCTGTAGCAAGGAATAAATTTGAATTCATAGTAACCATCACGAATTCCCGGCCGATATTTTGTATTAATTATTGCACACATACAGGCTAAGGTAGGCCTGCATTTTGTTCGGGTGGCCAGTGGGAGAAAAAGGTTTCCCTTTACGGACCACCAATTTGTGTAGCTGGTGTTTGTGAGTGGGTATTGGCTGAAGGGAGGCGATCAGCCATCACCTGAAATTCCTGTCCAGGCTCTGGGCAGGTGAGAAGCCATGGCCAAGAATGGAACACTGTGTCTCGTGGGTCCAGGCTAAGGCCTGAAGTTGAGTACCTACTGTGGCTTGGGCTACGGGAGGTAGCCAGCTGCACTCGCCCTGAGGGGTCCACTCCCCAACAGTGTCTGCCAAAGCGGGCCCTGCATCCCCTTCCCCTTAGCAGGCAGCGTGGTCCCTGTTAGCAATAAAAAGAAGGCTTCGTACAGACACCACAAGGAGGGGGGACGAGGGGGTAGGGGGGTGGAAATAAGGCCGGATTAAGAGGGGATGAAGGGGGGAGGGCACAAGACACACAGAACACGGGACACACAGGACATAGCCCAGCCCACAGAGACACGAACAGCCCAGACAGTACAGACACACAGACGAGACAACATAGACAGCATAGACAAGACACATGGCATACTATAAAAGATCGAGTGAGGAAAGAAAGGGGAGGTGAGAGAGGCAGAGAGAGCGGAGAGCAGAGAGAGAGAGAGGAGAGAGGAGAGAGAAGGCAGGGCCGTAGAGACGATGGAGAGGAGAGAGGATCGTGTCCAGAATGTCCTGGAACAGAAACCCTCCTACCCTCTTTCCCAGAAGGAAGAGGCAGAATCTGTTGGGTCAAAAGAATCCGACTGACATACAATCAGTGGATCCCTCAGTTAGGGAGGTTCTCCCCCCCCTTTTTGACACCTCCCTGGCCTTCCTTCTCAGACACAGTTCTAAAGTTGTTTATTGACAGCAGCTCCTGAGGGTGCTCTGTCTTCCAGTTCTTTGACCCTTGATATGATGGCTAAGCTTGATTGTCAATCTGATAAGACCTAGAGCTACCATGGAAATAAAGCATCGTGGCATATCTGTGAGGCATTTCTAGAGTAGGATAATTGGAGTGGGAAGATTCACCTTAAACATGGATGGCCCCATCATGAATAAAAGGAGGAAGGGGGATAAGTAACAGTAAAGCCTTTAGAAAAAGCCATGTCTTCCCTGTCTCCTCCCCTTGTCTTGAGCATCCAAGCTGAGCCCACTGCCTTTCGATCCTCTCCTGGACATCTCTGACAGGTCATTATCCCATGTGACATCAGAGGCTAAGCAGAGTGACAGATAGAAGGATGCTCTCAATTATTAAGCCCCTTCTGGCGGTTATCTGCAGACTGTAGGGCAGTGGCACAGATGCTTGCAGTTTTAAGCTACTGAGTTTCAAAGTTACTCTTGGTCCTTTGTTATACAGCATTCTTGGGCCAGAATTGGCTAATATACTCCTCAAAAGGAGTCCCTTAACAGACAATTTGAAATCCATTATAAAAGACAGCTCACTGTAGTAGCCAGAGCCTGGAAAGGAGAGAAGATCTGCCCAAACTGGTAGCACTTGTGCATGTTGATGTCTCCAAAGCAGTTCCGTCGCTTCTTCTTGCCAGCTAGCCTCTTCTCTGCCTTCAAGTCCATAAGGTGCTGGAAAGGGCCCTTCTGGGGTAGACGGGCCACGTGTGCCTGCAAAGGAGCCAGACACATGTGGGTACCATTCTATGACAAGATGAACATACTAGCATGCCTCTCATCTATAAACTGGGCTTTCACTGGCCACAGTTTTCGGCCATCTTGAGAGGCAAAGGAGCCATCATACCCTCCTTTTGCTGCTGGGAGTCTGGCACCATTTACCGAGTCAGGGCACTAAGTTCTAGCTGGGACTGTGGCAATTCACTATGGGATCTAGACTCATCACTCAGCTCCATGAAAGACTATTGATCAAGGTTTTTTTCCCAGCTTTGAGATGGCATGATTTATAGAAAAGCTGACATTAGCCTGGAGGGGTGGCACACACCTTTAATCCCAGCTCTTGGGAGGCAGGGACAGGAAGATCTCTGTGAGTCTGAGGCCAGCCTGGTTTACCTATCAAGTTTCTGGCTGGCCAGACCCACCTAATGAGACCCTGTTCCCCATCCCCTCAAAACTGACACATTGGAGCTGGGAAGATGACTCAGTTAGTGAAGTGCTTGGTATGTAAACATGAGGTTCTAAGCTTAGGTCCCAGCACCCATTGTAGAAGGCTGGGTTCAGCAGTCATCCCAGTGCTGGGAGCCAAGGAGGATTCCTGCAACTCACGGGCCAGCTGATCTAGCTAGACTAGCTGAATGAGTGAGCATCGGCTTTGGTGAAATGATAAGACATAAGGTGAAGAGTGACTGGAGAAGATTCCTAAGGCTGATGTCAGCCCTGCACACACAGAGACACACGGACACAGACACAGAGACACACAGACACACAGAGTCACAGACATAGACATGTAGGGGAATCCAGCTTGAATTGCAGGCTGGCTTTCCAACTAGCACGTCATCAGGGTACCTTGTGCCTAGGGTCTGGCCCTGCCCCAGGAGGAGCAAGCAATGTGGCCTGGTGTGTGATGCTGGGTGGGGCAATGTGTGCAGTGGTGTGGAGTTGGGGGTCTAGTGATTGGTCCTGGGAATTGACATCATCTAGTTTATAAAAGCAGTCTGTAGCAAGGAATAAATTTGAATTCATAGTAAATCATCACAGATTCCTGGCCATTTTGTATTAATTATTGCACAGCATACAGGCTAAGGTAGGCTCCATTTTGTTCGGGTGGCCAGTGGTTGGAAAAAGGTTTCCCTTTACGGACCACCAATTTGTGTAGCTGGTGTTGTGGGTGGGTATTGGCTGAAGAGGGCGCATCAGCCATGCCCGAAATTCCTGTCCAGGCTCTGGGCAGGTGAGAAGCCATGGCCAAGAATGGAACACGTGTCTCGTGGGTCCAGGCTAAGGCCTGAGATTGGAAGTACCACTGGGTTGGGCTACGGGAGGTAGCCAGCTGAGCATCGCCCTGAGGGGTCACTCCCCAACAGTGTCTGCAAAGCGGGCCACTGCATCCCATTCCCCTTAGCAGGGCTGCGTGGTCCCTGTTCAGATAAAAAGTAAAGCTTCTACAGACACACAAGACGGGACGAGGGGGTGAGTTAGTGAACGGAGTACCGAGCGGAGAGGTACAGAGGGGAGGTGGGGGGGGGGACACCAGGTACCACAGCCACAGCACACAGACAAACACAGACCAGAACAGAGGCAAACAGACCCATCAGACAGACACAGACGCAGACAGACAACAAACAGACAAGACAACATGCATACTATAAGAGATCAATGAGGATAAGGAGGGGAGAGTAGAGAGAGAGAGAGACGGAGGAGGGAGAGAGAGAGATAGAGGAAGATAGGGGAGAAGGACGGGAGAGGGAGAGAGAGAGATCGTGTCCAGAATGTCCTGGAACAGAAACCCTCCTACCCTCTTTCCCAGAAGGAAGAGGCAGAATCTGTTGGGTCAAAAGAATCCGACTGACATACAATCAGTGGATCCCTCAGTTAGGGAGGTTCCCCCCCCCTTTTTGACACCTCCCTGGCCTTCCTTCTCAGACACAGTTCTAAAGTTGTTTATTGACAGCAGCTCCTGAGGGTGCCTCTGTCTTCCAGTTCTTTGACCCTTGAGTATGATGGCTAAGCTTGATTGTCAATCTGATAAGACCTAGAGCTACCATGGAAATAAAGCATCGTGGCATATCTGTGAGGCATTTCTAGAGTAGGATAATTGGAGTGGGAAGATTCACCTTAAACATGGATGGCCCCATCATGAATAAAAGGAGGAAGGGGGATAAGTAACAGTAAAGCCTTTAGAAAAAGCCATTGGAAACCTACCACTAAGGAGCTTCTTGAGTATGTACTATTAATGGCCTTATAAAAAGAGTTGAAAAGGAGTTACATATAACAGGAGGACATTGCGCCCTACTAGACATCACAGGCTAAAAAAATCCTCAGTGCAAGGAATGGACTCCCTCGTTAGAAGTTGTCTACCAAGCATCCCTTTAGACCCTCAAACAATGCTGAGCATTGTCCCTGCATCTGGTCATCCATCAGAACTTGATAGGTAAGATCCCTATTCCTGAAGGACCATACATATATGGAGCTGTGTAGAACAAATAAAGAGCTCAAGCTGGTAGTTGATCTCAACGGACTCATCTCTCTACTGACTAGTTGTCCATGTACCTGGGGCGGGGTGTGTGTTATGTTATGCTACCAGAAGGAAAAAAGTAATCAGTCAACTTTACCCAGACTGTGAATCCTCTGAACTACAACTTGCCTGGCAAGACATGCCCAGTTGCCCTGTGATAATGCACAAATATTATGGCAGAGTAACAAACCACTCTTAATTGGATTAAGGTCCACTCTTAGAATGGATCACATAATGATATTGATATTGGTTAGACTCCCCTCTCTGAGTACTAGTACATGTCTTGACCAGGGAGGAGCTCAGAGCAGTTTCCTTATGCAGACAGAAGATGGTGATTAACACATAGACTCACAACTGGCCAATGTGCAGAGAACGAGAAGCTAAGAGTGCTTATCCCTGAACAGGACACCTATATCTAACTTGCCTCAGGCTTATCCACTGTCTCAGTTCCTGTTGTTTCAGATATAACTATTGTCTCAGTCCCTCTTGTTTCAGACATGTAGCCTGTCTCATTCCCTGTTGTCTCAGACAAGAAAATGCTCTTAGTCTCAGTTTTATCAGACATATACACTGTGTCAGTCCCTGTTGTCTCAGACATGTCCAAAGTCTCTGTCCCGGTTGTCTCAGACATATCCTCAGTATCAGTCCCTGTTGTCTCAGTGAGGAAGAGGCTCAGGGATAATTGTAGAAGAGAGGGTAGAAAGATTGTAAGAGCCAGAGGCTATGGATGACCACAAGTAAACAGCATCGTTCAGACAGCTGGTTAGTTACTCATATGGACTCATAGCAGTTGTGAGAGTACATTCAAGTCCTATGCAAGCTCAGAACAGACAAAATCCCAGCATAGATATAAGAGGCGGGGGTTGGTAAGAAATCCCGATCCAACCCGAGGAACTTCTGGCAACCAATGACTGTTGAGAAGGGCAGAGAGAGAGTCTCTTTCAAGAATGGGACTGTTGGTAGGTTAACCAGGCTAAAGGACATTTGGGGACACAAATTAGAATCTACACACCTTATTATATACATAATAGATTACATTAAATTGGGTGAGAGGGCAATATCAGGAAGGCACTTAGCACTTAAATGCCATCAAATTATATTGTATGAAAATTGCAAAAACTTAATAAAAAAGAACGAGGCAGTTGAAGATGGCCGGGAGCATAGGAGGCTCACTAGAGCACCAGAGTATTGCAGAAGTCATAAGCCCACCGCAGAGATGGTCACCTGTAAAAAAAACCATCCCAGCCACAAGGAATGAAGAGCAGAACTTGTATGTGAGAGGAGTTGTCAGTTTAACACCGAAGATATTAATGGAGAAAGTGTCAGCTGTAGCATTCCGTGATAAGGACGGATGCAGTGTGAGCGAAAGGACCCAAGAGTTGAGAAAAGGGATGCAAAGCTAATTGTTGTTCTAGTTTCAAAAAGAAAAGAAGAAGAGAGGGGGCTGAGTAGAGACACTGATCACTCTGTGCTTCCTGTTGTGATGTGGTCAGCTGCCTCACCATCCTGCCGCCATGCCTCCCCCCACCTTGGCTGACCGTAAACTTGAACTATGTGCCCCAGTAAACCCTTCCTTCATTCCTTAAGTTGTTTTCTTTAATGAGATATTTCATCACAGCAATGAGGAAAGTAACTCATAACGATTGGTCTGGATGGTTTTGCTAGTTTCTTACCATGTCACTTTCACCTCACTTCTTTCTTCTAACATTTGGACTGTCAGCAGAGTTAAAATTCTGCCTGGACACCAGTTTCTCCTGGGCAGTTGGTACCTGTTCCTGGTCTGTCCAAGTTCCCTTGACTCCTCAGCAGAACCTTCCCCAGGAACAGTTGGCCCCTTATTTGTGAAAGTCCTAGCAAGTGTTAGCTCCATCTCGTTTTGAGTTCTTTTGGTCTCCCCAGAGTCAGGACTAAGGCTGATACCTGATGCTGGTGGCAAATGGCTCTGGGGTACTGATGGCCCAATGTGCTCCTCATTCTTCCTAGCAGAAACACCTGAGAGCCTTGGGGTATGCTGGGAGTGGGAGGATGGGCAGCTAGGCACACCACAGGAACCTCATCCCAGTTAAGGAGTTAAACCACTCCCTGCTTCCCACAGATCAGGTAATAGAAGTGTGTGTTTTGTTTCTTCAAAGCATGGACCAAAAGTCACCAGATGGTGGGTGAGATGGCCACCGAGGAGGCAGGCAGGAGACAGAAGAGCTGAGAAATATCAGAGGCCAGTCAGAATTTCAGGGATCCAACCTCCCCTGCCCCACATACAGATACTGAGACGCTCCCTTGTTACCATCTCTTGCATCAGATTTCAATTCCTCTATGTGACAACTCTGATCCAAGGAAGAAAGTTTTCAGGTTCTTTTAGGAACCACACCCTGCTGACGATGGACTTGAGCTGGAGCCAGAGCTGACCTCACATGAAGCTCTATCTGCAGTGGAAAAACGAAGCGAGCCTTCCACCTCTCAGCTCCACCAGCTCTATTGCTCCTCCCCATTCGTCATCCTGACTTTCTTTAGGAGAATCAGCATAGTCGTTACTGTCACCATCATCGTCATCTTCACCATCATCATATTTTTAGTACAGAATCTGACTTACCTACATCTTTTCTGTCTGCATCCTGCCTACCCCAGCTTCCATGGCTCTTCTGTGTTCTACTTCAGTCCTATTCATCTTTCAAGACCCTGGTTTTGTTTATTAATGAAGTGTCACCGCCACTGGAACTAGTCTATCCTTTCAACAGAGTAAGTTTTTCCTTACAACCTCGACACCATTCTCTAAAGTGGTCTGTATCACTGCTTAATTTACTGCTAATTTCTCTCTTGTCCCAATTGTCTTGTCCCAATTGAACCGTAAGATCTTTGTGAGAAAGACCTGCATTTTATACACCTATGTGGATTATTCAGAAGGTCCCCAGGCAAATTCGTCATGAGTGAGCCATTCAGTTTGCATTGTTTGAGTCTTTCTGGATCTTTAAGACAATAGGGAGACAGAATCAAGATAAAACTCTAAGCGTTCCAAAAATACTTCTATCACAAAGCAAAATGAACCCACCAATGCCAGGAAAGACAAGAGGGCTTCTGGAGGGACGGGGAAAAGACTCTACATCTTCCATAGTGGACACAAGGCAGAAACCTAGGGCAGGAGGTGCAGATCAGGAATAACTGACTGTTTTGGAGGATTTCTTCCTGATGATATTGGTGATATAATTCACTTGCAGGGTGACATTTCTCTCTCTAGTCTGACACACACACACACACACACACACACACACACACACACACACACGGCAGGCTGGAACGGGAATGCTAGTGAGTTAAAAAAGACTCACTCCTGCCTTTGTGTCTTCTCCCCAGCCACGCCCCCTCATTAACTCAGCTCACCCTTCTAATGGGATACATTCTTGCTTCCACCGTCTACAAAGGAAAAACTAGACCTTAAAGACTTACATCATATATGTGGAAGCTGTTTGCTGTTGGAGAGGATAATTTGGAGCTTCGTCCCATGGCTTTGGTGTCGCTCAGACCCGAGGAGACTAGAGATGGATTCACAGGTCCCAGAGGAATCTGCAGCTTCCAATCTGTTCCAAGAGAGCAGGGAGAGAAAGGCTACACTCTAGGATCCCATATCTGGTGCTTGCTTCTTTCCTAGTGTGAACAGGATTACTATTTTGGTGTCTGACCATAGAGCATGATGGGAGAAGAAAGCATACCATAAGCACAGAGCTGAGAGTGCTGAGAGTGCGGGATGAGTTCTATGGGACACTGTGATGTTCTCTGAGAGAACACTGAGCATGGGGGGCGGGCAATGGCTGCACAAGTCCATTGACCAAGTGTGAGAGTGGGGAGTTGTTCTGCTAAAATTCAGTGGCTTCTTACTGGGGGTTTTTAACTGCATAAATTGAAGAATCAACTTTGGGACCCCTCCATTTTGCCGCATAGGTGCAGAATTTTTCTACCGTAGCACAGAGCTTGGCAAACTTTCGCTTAAAAGACCAGATAATACTTTAGGATTTGCAGAACACACGGTCTTTGTTTTAAACACACAACACAGCTGTTATATAGCACAGAAGCAGCCTTGGGAGTTAGCTCAGTCAGCTAGGTATGCTGGTGGATGCCTGTAATCTCAGTGCTGGGGAGGCAGAGGCAGGAGGGTCCTCAGGGCTCTCTGGCCTGCCTGTCTAGCTTATTCAGCCAGCTCCAAGTTCAGTGAGGGACTCTGTTTCAGAAAACAAGGTTGAGAGTTACTGAGGAGGACACCCCCCCCACACACATGCATGTCCATGCATAGCATATAAAGTAGTTGGCCATAGTTGTGTTTCAATAAAACTTTACTTGTGGACATTAAAACTTGACTGTCAAGCAATTTTAGGTGTGTGTTTGTGTTTATGCACATAGGCATACACATGTGCATATATGTCTACATGTGTGTCCACCTTCATGTGGAGGCCAGAGGAGAAACTTCGGTGGCTTTTACCAGGTAACATCCACCTTAGTTTTGGAGACAGTCTCTCATTGGCCTGGTGTTCACCAGCTAGGTTATGCTGGCTATCCAGTGAATATCCGGATCCATCTGCCTCCGCTTCCCCAGTAATAAATAAGATTACAGGCACACACTTCACACCACCATGCCTAGCTGGTTAAAAACACACAACACACACATAGCCAAAAACACAACACAGAAGGATAGCTTTTGGGATACTGAACTCAGGTCTCATGCTTGTGTGGCCAGTACTTTACCCATTGAGCTGTCACCTGAGTCTTGACCTTTAAATAATTTTTCTGTGCCACAAAATATAATTCTTTCAATATTGTTTGCATCCATTCATAAATGGATTCCTAGTTCATAAGCCATACGGAAAGAGACAGAGGACATTTACGGTCTGTGAGCCCCAGCCTGCCTTAGGAGATGTCTCCATATTCTCTGTTGCAGAGATACAAGCATTGGCTTCCAAAACAAAAAACCCAAGCATTTGGATGTTTTGTAAGCAATCTCAGAATTCATATTTAGCCCAGACACTTGGCCCACAACTAAGTCATCAAGGTACCAAGCCCACACTTGCCTGCCTGACTCAACTAGAAAATCTAGGGTTCCAAGGGCCGTAAAATCTTCCACACTCCAGACATTATGTTATGTGTCTGCATTTAAAGCAATTCAGGAGTGCAAGGCTAGGCTCCTTTCTGTGTGTACAGGCCTGTATGCATGTGTGTGAGTATGTGTTTGTATGTCTGCACACATAAGTGTGTGGGCATATATGCGGAGGCCAGTGGTCAGTGTTGGGTGTCCTCCTCAGTCCTCTCCATCTCGTTGCTGACACAGGGTATCTCCCCAAACCTCTGGTTCAGCTAGGCTGCTGCTGTCCAGGGAGCTTAAGGATCTGCCTGGCTCTGCCTCTCTAGCGCTGGTCACAGCTGTGCCTTTTACATGGGTACCAGGGGTCTGAACTTGGGTCTTCATGCTTGCTCAGCAAGCATTTAATCTGCTGAGCCATGTCACAAGCCCCAAGGCTTCTTTCTATTACAAATAATAAATGACCTAAATCCTGGGGAGAACAATTTCACCCCGTTCCTTCATCACTCCTCCTCTGACCAGCTTGCAGCGGAATGACTCTCCTGGGTGAAGTCTGCCTTCCCAAGGATGCAGGGGAGAGTTACTTATTCTCCTACATGTGATCCTGTCTCCTCCCCTGGTTCCCTCTGAAGGTTTCCTATACTGGGCCAAGCTGACTCTTGGGCCACTTATTTGTCTCTTTTTTCCCCTCTGTGAAAGGAGCTGCTGTTGTGGAAGGCCAGAGGTGTGTGTGCTGAGGGGCTTCCTCAACACCTCCTGTAACCTGGCCTGAAGCCCGGCACTTCTCAAAGGTTTAGAAACAGAAAATGAAAGTGAACTTCATCCAGAGTTTCCCCTGGAAGCCAGGGTAGGTATAACACATAACTCAGCATCATTTTTTCTGAGTCTGCCAAAACATTTAATTTTGAGGTCACAGTGAAGTTTTGGTGTGTTGGAAGCTTTCCTTTTCTTTTGTCTGTGTAGGTCTGTGAGTGTTCCCCTGTGTGAGGGTGTGCGCAGAGGACACCGGGTTGTATTAGTTACTTTTCTGTGGATTAAGAGGGAGGGTCCAAAATGGCAGGGTCTGCTTGACAGCAGGTTCAGGGATAGAAGCTTAGGAAGTCACATTTCAAACACAGATAGGAAGTAGAGAGATAGCACTGGAAGTAGGGTGAGGCCATACTTCCTCCAGCAAGGCTCTATGTCCTAAAGGTTCCATAACCACCCCAAACATCACCTCCAAATGAGGAACTGAGTGTTCACACACATGGGCCTATAGTGGACATTTCTCACTCAAAGCACAGAGGTGGTCAAGCTTAAGCGTTGGTGCTCGGGCACCGTTCTCCTTGATTTTTGTTTACTTGGGATCTCTTGTTGGCCTGGCAACAAGATTTTTGTTTACTTGGGATCTCTTGTTGGATGCCACCACACTTGATATTTTTATGTAGGTACCGGGGATCAAAGTCAGGTCATGTGCTCCACTGACTGAGCTATCTCTCCAGCCCCCCAAATTTTCACTGATGGGCATAGGGTGGTGCTAGTCTGTTACAGCGTCTAGTCAATTCTCCACAAATCCACCAGGAAAGGATGGGGAAGCTGGGTTGTCTGAGCAGGAACTCTCCTTTTCTTCCAGCTGAGCTGCTTCCTGAGTTGCCTCTTTGCACTCTGCGGAAACATGGCATGCTGGGAGAATCTTCCTTTTTGGACCCCCAGGGAAACAGAGTACATATGGCTTCCGATCTCAAATGGCTGCCACCCCATCCAGCATTATTTTCAAAGCAGAGTCCAGCTTCCTGGGGTTTTGCTAAAGCTTCTTCAATCATTAAGTCTCTGCCTTTGCAAGCAGCCAGTACTGCTGCACTCAGGGGATGTGCGGGCGCTGCCCCATCCAGCTCAGGCTTTGCTCCTGGGCCAAGTGGGAAGAGAAGACCCTGGGGTTAGAGATGGTACACGGAGCTGGAGGACGTAGCAGACTCCATTCTGCTCTTTACTTCTGAGAGATAAGCAGCACATTCGGGTAGTTTTAAAATTCCATCTTCTATAATAATTTTAGGGGGCAGGGTAGTGGGGGAAGGAGGAAGCAAAGATGCAGAGAGCCTGTTCTCTGGAAGTGATTAAAGTCTGGAGATAACACGTACTCACGGAAAACTGAGGGCAATTTTAGAAGATTGGTTTGTAACCTCAAAATTAGTCCCATGTCCTTGATGCTGAAAATACTTCTCTTTGGGTTTAGAAAGGGCATTGCTGCTTAACTCTGAATGCTTTAGTTAAAAAACAGGCATCTAGTCTGTTTCTTTCCTTTCTTTATTTCTTTTTCTTTTTCCTTTCCTTTCTTCTTTCCTTCCTTTTCTTTCTTCCTTTTCCCTTCCTTCCTTCTTTCTTATTGTTTCCTTTCTTTCCCTCCCTCTCTCCCCCTCCCTCTCTCCCTCCCTCCTTTCTTTCCTTCCTCTTTTTTTTTTTTTTTCTTAAAACCCTGCTAGGGATGGAACTCAAGGCCTCACGTATACTGGGAAAGCCCTCTGCCACTGAGCCACGCCTAGCCCTTGTTTCAGTGAAACGGGATCTCACTATGTATACCGGACTAGTCTCACACTCGCCTGCATGAGTCACCATGCCCAGCTCTGCTGACCCTGAACTTCTGTACCCACATGGAGCTTGCTGTGAACTAGCTGCATCCCACGTCCAGCTGACAGGCTATATGCTGAATAAACAAGTGTCAGGCATGTCAAATACCAGCAGCGGCTGCCTTGGGTATGTGAGGGGTTTAACTTTTTCTCAGCACTCTCCCCCCTGCCCCCAGTGCTCTTTGACACTCTGAGATAAACTATCTCTGCAGAGGGCAGCAGTCCTGGGACAGCGGGCTGAAGGTCATGAAATGTGTTGACTTCCAACTTCTTTTCTCTGTCATCTCTGCTCATATCTCTGGCTCATCAGATCTTTAGCATTTTCTTATATTTTAATGCATGTGTGTTTATGTTTCTCTGTGTGCCTGTGTATGTATTCATGTGCAGGCCCATGCCTGTGTGCCTGTGTATGTATTCACGTGCACTCCCATGCATGTGGAGCCCAGAGGACAACCTCAGGTGACATTCTTAAGTATCTATCTCCTTGAGACAGGGTCTGTTATTTAGCTCACCAATTAGGCCAGGCTGTCTGGCTATCTGTCCTCAGGGACTCTCCTATCCCATCTCCCCAGTACTTGGATTCTAAGTGGGGCTGAAAGGCCTAACAATGTCATAGTTTTTTTTAAAATTTTATTTTTGTATGTGTATGAGTGTACTGTCTGCATGTAGGTTTGTGCACCCGTGTCGTGCAATGCCGTGGAGGTCAGAAGAGGGTCTTGGATTCCCCTGGAACTGGAGTTCTCCTGGAATTGGAGTTACAGATGGTTCTTAGCCACCACGTGGATGCTGGGGCTCGAACCCGGTCGTCTGCAAGAGCAGTCGGTGCTCTTAACCACTAGGCTATCTCTCCAGCCCCAGTGTCATCGTTTTACAAAGGTTCTGGGGATGGAACTCAGGGTTGCTTCGTGAGAGGCACTCGCTTTACTAATGGAGCTGTCCTTAAGCACTTTATTTTAAAAAGGGAATTTAGTGCTCAGCACTGGAAAAATGACCTTGGTTTGGCTAGAGAACCAATTCTCAACCCTGGTGGTATGTTAGTGCCCCCTGAGGGCCTTGCGAAAACTCCAGTGCATAGATGAACCCATGCCTATTGCATCTGAAGTTTGTGGTGATGCTTTGAACAAGCACGCAGGTAGTTTTAACCCATGCAACCAAGATTCGGAAACCACCACGTTACAGTCTAGATTTTACCCAGGGCAAAACGATGACCCCCTAATATGTGCTCCAGTGTTTGACTAGAGTCAGCGCTTTTCATTTTCAACAATGAATCCCATAGGCCAGGAAAATGATGAGTTTTTATATCAAAAAGTAATTTGGTTGCATTGAAGCTTTAAAGATTCTTGACAACTTTTATGTGGGGGAAAACTATTGATGCCAGAGAGACACTGTGATTTCTAAACTGTTTTTAGTTTTCAAATTTTAATTTAATTTTGTTATTGTCAGTATTTCTGTTGATGTTGAGCTAGAGTCCCATGTAGCCCAGGCTGGCCTCGAACTCTCTGCATTATCCTGGCTGGCCTTGAACCTTCATCGTTTTTCCACGCCCTTCCTCAAGTGCTGGGATTATGTACTACCATGCCCAGCTATTATTTCTCTTAAAACACAGTTCATATTACTATTGTTCTGAATCCCCAGCTCCTGGCACAGGCCTATGATGTGGTTGGTGTTAAAAACTACTGTATTAATTATAGTAGCCACTGTTTGCTGAGTATCCAATGAGGAGTTCAGTATCTCACTGAGTCTTTAGAATATAAGGGAACCTGGGAATTTTCACTGTGTATGGTATGTTGGCCAAAATCCCAAGACTTCTCCAAGGTTCTAATCCCCTATAGCGCCTGTCCTAGAAGACCTCTCTCCTTGAATGTGATCCGAGCTTATGAATAAGATAGGTTACCACACCTATAACTGTGTTATTATTTGGAAGAGATGAAGGAATTTTGCAGATGTAGCTAAGGACTCTAACCAGTTGACTCTAAGGTAACCAAAAAGGAATTTATTTTGGTTGACCTGACTGGTTGAATACCTCAAAAATAATCTTTAGAGGGGTAGGCTGGAGAGATGGCTCAGCAGTTAAGAGCACTGCCTACTCTTACAGAGGACCCTGGTTCGATTCCCAGCACCCACATGGCGGCTAACAACCATCCCAAACTCCAGTTTGAAGGGGATTCAATGCCGTTTTCTGACCTCTGTGGGCAGTGCACAACATGGGTGCACTTGCATACATGTAAGCAATATACTCATACACATAAAATAAAAATAATAAATAAAATGTTAAAAATAGTCTTGGGTTCAAAGCCTCCTGGCCTTGGAAAAACAAGCCATCACCAGTTCTAAATCTGCAAAGAAATGGATCTTGCCAAGAACTCCAAGCCATAGAAGAGAGGCCAAGCGGAGGACTCAGCCAAACTGTGCCATTTTCTGACCCATGGAGACTGACATAATTAGCAGATATTGCTTTAATCCACTAAATATGTGACCATTTGCTATGTAGCAAGAAAACTTTAATATAGTAGTGGAGAGATGATAACATAAAAGGTTAAAGGACTCGGGCAGGACCCACATTGTCAACTGATGGAGCTGGGGGTCAAACCTTGGCATTCGCGACTCTGTGCTTTAATCCACTACCCCACCATCAGTACAAAACGAGCCTCATTGGTACTAGTCCTCTGATTTTCTGGAAGCTATAAAATGGAAGCTATAAAATGGAACAAACAGTGACATGAGACAGAATCAGAAGTAGGAAGCTGCCAGGATTTCCCACACGTACACACACACACACACACACACACACACACACACACAGTGGGGAGGACTGGCCAGGGGCAAAGAAAAGGCATGTATTTTTCCAGAAGTGTACCCCAAGCTGTCCCCCAGGTTGAGGCCTGATCCAAGTGCAAAGGAATGAAGAAGGAATACGGTTTCACTCAGGATGCAGCGCACTAAGGATCAATCTCCTGAACGTCGAGAAAGACCCACTGCAGTCCCTCTGTGGCACCCATTTGCTCGGCTGTAGCTGAGAGGGAGGCCCAGCCTACTTTTCTGATCAGATAAGAGTTTACAGCCACCCTAATTACTTCAATCTCTGTTAAAGACAAGCTAACCTTTCTCAGATGGTCCAGTGCTTGCTTGGTATGCACAAAACCCTGGGTTCAATCCCAGAACTACATGAAGCAAGTCATGATGGTCACTCATATAACTTGAGCACTCAGGGAGGTCAAAGCAAGAGGGTCAGATAGTAAAGGTCCTCGTTGGTTGCACAGGGAGTGTGAGGCCAGTGTGACTAATGAGACCTTCTTGTAAAACAAAACAACAAAGCAAAGAAATGCTAACCTTCACTTCTAGTAGTAATATGTATATTTTAATCTAGCTCTCCCATTTTGCTAAGGGGAGAGAGAGAGAGAGAGAGAGAGAGAGAGAGAGAGAGAGAGAACACTTGAGTACTAGGGAATTTGACAACCACGTGACCTGTCTTTGCAGAATGCTAACTGTCCCAGGAGATGACAGGAAGCTTGTGAGTAAATGCATATGTGTTTCTGTGGTGGGTTCTAAATGCCACCGCATGCAAGGCCAGGGACATCCCACACAAGATCAGGTAACAAGTCTTTGGAAGCTTAGCTGTAGCTGTAGCTACCTGTAGTATGAACTTGGACCCAAGTCCTGACCATCTTAACTGGATTTTCCTTTTCTGTGAATCAAGGGTAACAATGCTTGGTGAACCCTGGTCCTCACGGCCCACACTCTCCCAGCATCCTTGATCTTAAATGTGAGTGTTTCACATCTGAAACGCCTTCATGGTTCTGAGCAGTGTTAAGGTAAAGTCTGATGGTGGGGAAGAAGTGCCCGCTTCTTTTCCCAGCATTAATCTGTTCTTTTCCTGCTGGAATGTGTATGTGATATACTTCAGAGGTGAGCAGCCATTGTGTGAACACAAAATGAAGAATAGAAAATGTGTGAACAGCGTGGGCCTCGCATGGAGACACCCACCAGCTTTGCACACTGGCCTCCATATATCTTGTCAAATGAGGGGAATATAATTTTCTCTCTGTTCATGATTCTTTTTTAATCCCTTCAGACTAACTGCATTTCTTTCTGCTACAGAAACCTACCTCATAGTTCCCAAGCATTTGAAAATACTTAATATACTATCAAGTGTTAATAAGTGCAGAGAATAATTCAATATCATTTTGACAGTTGAAAGATCTTCTTCTAGAGCTACAGTTGATATAAGAAAGAGACTTTCTTTTTTTTTTTTATTTTAATTTATTTTTGTATGTGTATGAGTGTACTGTCTGCATGTAGGTCTGAGCACCCGTGTCGTGCAATGCCGCGGAGTTCAGAAGAGGGTCTCGGATTCCCCTGGAACTGGAGTTCTCCTGGAATTGGAGTTGCAGACGGTTCTTAGCTGCCATGTGGGCGCTGGGGATCGAACCCGGGTCCTCTGCAAGAGCAGTCGGTGCTCTTAACCGCTAGGCTATCTCTCCAGCCCCGAAAGAGACTTTCTTTAAAAAAAAATTTTTTTGGTCTTTTCGAGACACGGTCTCCCTGTAGCCAGCCGCAGCTGCCCTGGAACTCACTCTGTAGATCAGGCTAGCCTTGAACTCACAAAGATCCGACTGCCTCTGCCTCCTGAGTGCTAGGATTAAAGGTGTGCGCCACCATGCCCAGCAAGACTGTCTTTCTTAATACAGACTCTTGGGAAGGGGTGGGGGATAAGTGTGACCCCCCAATAGAATCCAACTGTAGTAACAAATCACCCGCCAGGCTAAATGTGCCTGCTTGTGTCAGAGCCTCAATAGACTAAAAACATGGGTTGGTTCTTGTCTTTGAACACTGAGATTGAAAAAATACACAGGGGTTTGGATAATAACAGACTGCGTGGCGGCAAGACCTTCTCCTGAATCCAGAGACAGACACTGGAGCAAGGAGACAGGCCCATTTTCATATGTTCCAGTTGTAGTTGAACCCCTAAATTTTGCTGTAGGTTTAGACAACAGGAAACGCCTGAGCAAATGGGACCCATTAGCAGAGTGAGATGGAATTGGTTCAGGAGCACAAAACCCTATCATTTATTTAGAGCCAGGACTATGGGAGGTGGGACCGACTGGCTTGGATCCAATAGGGGACATGCAGTTGTTCTTGGAGCTCATCTAATGTAGGACACATTTATTTGGTACTATACCAGTAGCAGAACTGGGATTAATGATGGAATGTTCTGGGAGGTAGGTTCGCATTTGGATTTACAGACAGAGCTTACATCAATGTCTTCTAAAGCTGTATGTTGATTACTTTCCCAGTGTCTATGACAATGTCTACTTAAGACGGGATTGATTTTGGCTGGTAGTTTGAAGTATACACTCCATCATGGTGGGGAAGGGATGGTCGAGTTTGTAGTGGCAGGACTGTAAATCTGAGTCCTCATATCTCAGTGGACCAGGATGCAGAGAGAAACCCTTAGTGACTCACTTCTCTAGCTAAGACATACATACCTTTTAAAGGTTTCACAACCTTTCTAAAAACAGCACCATCCTCTGGGTATTAATTGTTCAAACACATGAAACTGTGAAAGAGTTTTGATACTGAAGGCATCACAGAGAGGCGCATCTCACCAGAAGCTCCCGTCACTACTAGTATTTAAGCACAAAAAGAACTGACACTTGTTGGATGTTGTACAGGGATCCTAGAGTACTTTCATGTCTTGATGTCTTTAATCAATGAATCATCCAGTTTTTCAATACTTTCTGTATGTCAGGCTCTTAGTGACCAACTCTCTATCAACTTGGTGATTCTTTGACACTCTGAGCATGGCAGACTCCATTTTGTACCACAAAAGACCAAGGCCTCCCAGCTCAGTGACAAGGTACCAGTGGCCACACAGCAGGACTGTGACAGACCCTTTCCTCTCTGCCAGCCTTTCAGTTATCCACTCACTGCTCCTTCCAGAAACCAGTAAGTCATGCTCTGCTAAATCACCCAGCGTTGGTGAGCATGTTTGGACAGGATGTGGAATTACTCAATATTGGTCTGAAAGATATGTTTCCCTGACTCTGGACAAATTGGAGCAGGCTCTTTCTTTGATCTGTAATCTTCCAAGTTTCCCTCGATTCCCTCAACAGAGGCAGATTATATGCAAGGGCTATGGTTCCAGTTCCATTCAACACAAGGCTCTCAGACGGGGGAGGACTACGGGGGAGGACTGTGGATTCTTCAATCTGTCATCTCTGCAGTTGTCTGCACTTAGATTCCCCAAATTACTGTGGAAACCACACAGTTACAAGCAAGCCCACTTCTCTTTCAAACATGTCTGACTCTGTCTCTGACCATCTTGCTTACACAACTCCTTGCATTTCTGCATGCATTTACACCATGGGTCAGGATGCCTCAGGTTAATCTTCTCATTTTGCCAGCTAGGCATCTCTGAAGCCAGCAGGGTCTCTCAGTATCCCTCCTCTTGTCCTCCTCCGAGTGTCAGGCTTGCAAGACGCAGGGAGAGGAAGTTGGCAGACACGGAAGTCTGCCTGGTGCTGGCAAAAACATCTATTGGAAACTTGCTTTGTAATTTCCAGAGCTTTCAAGGTCAGAAGTGGGAGGGTTACCCCCAGATGGAAGACAAGCCTGATTACTTTCATGTGGGAGGAAAAGAAGACACACTCAGGCTCCATGAGTGCGGCTGTGGGCTTTGAACTCGGGCTCAGGGCTAAATGTTCCCAAAGCACTACTTTCCTAAGGTGTGAGTGAGTGCCAACCTTTTGAAAAGGTCTACTTGGCCAGGATGGGACCACCCGTGGATGGGAGGGATGATCAAATTCTCCCACCTCCAGAGCTCCTCTGCAAGGCTAGGAATAACCTGGAGACTGGATTCATGTCTTTGACCATCTTTATTGGTTTTATTTTCCAGTGTCTCCTCAGTACCTGGGACGGTGCCAGAGTTACAGTGGGTGTTGGCTGAATGAAAGATAGAACTGTTTCCTTCCTAAGCTCTATCCAAAGTTCCTGTTACTCAGGGGACTGCAGCCTATATGATGCCCACAATGAAGGTAAGAAAGCTAAAGGGACTGTGATGTGATCTCTAAATAGGGCTGGAGAGAAATATAAACTGAGGAAGCCTGGGAGAGAAGCAGCATGGCTGTATGGGGTATCTGGGAAATCTGGGGGTTCCTGGGAGACCCTCAGAAAGTGACTAACAGGAGACAGGCTCAGGCAGGGAGGAGTTTCACTCACGGCCTTTGAGGTAGGCATTGCCTTCTGAACTCTGTGATTAAAGATTTCACACTTGCTAGTCTTCAAGTCCAAAGCCTTTCTCATAAGATAAAGAGTCTCCCCTCCCTTTCCTTCCATTTCTGCCACAGTCTTCTATTTTCTGACCTTACAATTCTCCTTGATGACTAGTTTCGGTGCTGGGGGAGGAAGATAGGCTTTGCAGGAGGTCTGTTGTCTGAGCCCTTCCTTATCAGGAGCGTCCATGGGCTGGAATGTGATGGCAGAAGAGACTTTCTAGGGATCAGGTCTGATTTTTCAGAAGTATATGCAATGTCTGTAGAACGCAAAACTTTCTGATTCTGTGTTGCTGGGGGGCTGGAGGTAATTTGGGGGAATCTGGCGAATGTATTTGTTAGTCTTTTTAGCACTAATAGCTCCATGTTTATGACCAGGAAGGGTTTTGCCTTCCAGATTACAAATGGAGGTCAGAGGCAGCTTGGTATCTACCTTAAAAACACCTCCTGGTTTGGTAGTCAGTAGGGCCTACTTAGCAGACATTATGTATTTGCAAAAAAAATTTCTTTTAGCTAGATTCCTCTAACAACATGGAGATAAAAAGACAGCTTGCCTCTCAGCTCCTCAGCTCTCTTAGCCTGGGCAATGTTAGTGACTCTGGGTTTCATGCAGAGTGGTAAGTCTTCGCCTTGGTGCTGAAGCAAGTCTGCAGGTAGGTAACAGACAAATGAGGCAGAGAGGATGGGAAAAAAAGATGGTGAATGGAGATAGACTCTGAAAGAGGCCTGGAGAGATGACTCAGTGATTAAGAGCATTGACTGCTTTTGCAGAGGACCTGGGTTCGAGTCCCAGCACTCACATGGCAGCTAACAACCGGTTGTAAATGCAGTTGCAGGGGATCCAATGCCTTCTTCTGACCACCATGGGCATTGAACAACATGAGCACTTCCACACATGTAGGCAATACAATCATATACATAAAATAATATGCAAAAAACTCTGAAAGAGGAACTGGCCTATAGCCCATCTGGAACTCGGCAGATGGAATTATTGTCTATCATGTGGGAAGCCCTGAGTTCAATCCCCAGCATAAACTGGGCAAGACAGTACACACCTACTGTCCCAGTGCTCCAGAGGTGGAAGCAGGGGGACCAGGCATTCACAGACACGCTCCGATACATAATAAGTCAAGGCCAGCCTGGCATACATTGTGTGAGACCCTGTGTTTCAAAGATGGAGCTCAAAAGCTACCATCTTAAAAAGGAATGAATGAATTAAAGAAATTTCCTTTTGAAAAAGAATTTTCGAGAAGAAACAAGGAGGCCGGTGACTTGCCCCCAGCCGAATTGCCTTTCTGTGTTTCAGTTCCAGCCTTCCTGCAAGGGCTCTGAAGATTTCTGCACTTGGCCCTAGGTGGTTTATTCTTCAAACTTGACGAGAACCGAGTAGGTGTTCTCTGCCTTACTGGAATGTTGTTGGGATTCAAGTTCACGCCTCACTGGCCTTGAAGACTCTCTCATGGCAACATGGGGGAGCTAAGCTCTACTCATGCAAAGACAACTTAAGGTTCAAGAGTTGTGGGTCCCAGGCTGGAGTCAAACTATCCTGAGAGACCATACATCCTACTCTTGAGCCAACCAGATCCTTTCTCTGGGACTCAGAACACAGTATTTTTTTTTTTTTTGATGAGGTCTCACTAGTCCCAGCCAGCCTGGAACTAACTATGTAGACCAGGCTAAACTGGATTTTATAGAGATCAGCCTGTCTCTGCCTCCTGAGTGCTGGGATTAAAGGCATTATCTATTGGTCTGAATGACCTTTCATTTTACTCAAAGCATTCCTTTTCATATCAACAATGGATAATGCCTATGATTGTTAATAAGGGTTGAGAATCACCAAGAAGACAAACCTCTATAGACATGATGGTGACAGAGTTTCTAGTAATTGAGTTGGGAAGAGACATTCGAATGTGAGTAACAGGTTTCTATGGATTTGGGTCCTCAAATGAATGAAGAGGCCTACTTCAAAGGCTATGGGTGGAACTCTCTGTTATTCTCCTTCTGCCTGTAAGTACCTTCTGTCTCCCATGAGCCCCTAGTGTTCCCAGAAACCCCACACAGCCATATTGCAATGTGACCGACTGCTGCAAGTTGCTACTATCATACCTTCCCTGTCTTGATAGACTGTACCCCCAAACTATGAACTCAAACAAACCCTTCCAAGATGGAAAGATGCCTCAGCATGTAAAGTGGCAAGCCTGTGACCTGAGTACAAATCTCAGAATACCCATAAAGATAGAAGGAGTGAGCCAACTCTGCAAAATTGTCCTTCCATCTTCATAAGCATGCTATAGAGTAAGCATCCATACCCTCCTATAAATCATAATAAATACAATTTAAAATTAAACCTTCCCTCCTTTATGTTGCTTTTGTCAGGGATTTTATCATGCTATTGAGGAAAGTAATTAATACAATACCTACATTTGCAAATTAGTTTAAGAGTAAGAAGTTTTGTCTTGGTTAGTATCAGCTTTGCAGATTTGCTATTGCAATATAATAATACAATGTGATATAATATAATAATAGTATGGGTCTTGTCTTAAGACTCCAGCTCTGCCCTCGTCCTTGGGGGGTGGGGGGCAGGCTCCATCTCCAGGTCCTGGTTCATAAACTCCTTAGGAAGTCTGCAAGTGCACAGAGGCCGGGCTGCCCTTACCTCTCTCTTCGTTTTGTAGTTCTGTTTTGCTGTAGATGGGGCCTTCCTCTGCAACCTCGTCTTCTTCCATCTCCTGAGCTTTGCTCCCAGCACTCTGGACACCATCTCTGCTTTGCAGCGTCTGACCATAAGGTGACTGGTGGTCTTCTGGAAGATCTTCACGCTTCCTGTTCTCCCTCTTCCTTTCATGGGGAACTCTAAATATGGAGAGAAAAAAAAAAAACACTAATCCACCTTTTGGTGTGATGTTCAGAATCACCTAACAACCCACAAATAAGTCATCTGACATGTGGTCAAGTGAGGAAGAGATTGAACTAGGACCCAAACGTCACGACAAAACGGTTTAATCTGGAAAGAAGTGGATGCTGGCATGTCCTCTCAGGCAATGGTGAGGCCGCTTTGTATATTGATGTTTTAACTTACTTTGACTTATCTGTATGTGTACCATATGTGTGCAGTGCCCATGGAGGCTGCCAGAAGAAGGTGTCAGATCACATGGGACTGGAATTTCAGGTGACTGTGAGTGGCTTAATGTGGGTGCTGGGAACTGAATCTGGGTTCTCAGCAAGAGCAGCCAGTGCTCTTAACTGCTGAGCCATCTTTCCAGCTCCTAGGTACTTTTGTAGGTACTTTTGTACCTCCTAGGTTGCTGTGACCAAATGCTTGACACGGGAGGGAACTTAAGGAAGGGTTTAATTTGCCTCACAGTTTGAGGGATCACAATCCATCATGATGGGAATTGCAGGATACAGCTGGTCACATTGCTCAACAGCCAGGAAACAGAGTCAACAAGAAATGGGGCAGGGCTATGAAACTCCCACGTCCACCCCTAGTGAGCTGTTTTCTCTGGGGAGCTCCACCAAACAGGATACTGGCTAGATACCAAGTGTTCAAACGTGAGTTCTGCGGGGGAAAGTTTCCCATTCAAACACGAACAATTTTGACACTGTTTCCCCCAGAAGTTCACATGCTAAAGACTCAGTACCTAGCTGGTTGTGCAATGGGGAGGTAGGAGTACTGGTAGGTGTGGCCTAACTGGAGGGAGAGGATGTTTGGGGAGCTGTGTGCCAAGCAGGGTGCACATCGCTACTGGCTCTTGACTACCCCCACACTTTTCTGTCTCCTGATAAGGAGGTGGCCAGCTATGTGACCCCACATACTCCTCACTGTGGTGACAATTCCTCACTGTGATGGTCCCCTTCCCTTCATGCTCAGACACAATGTAGCCAACTGACCAAACACTCAAATCTCTGAAATCATGAACAAAGTAGATCTCAGTCCTTTAATTGATTTCCTCAGGCATTTTGTCATAGCCCCAGGAGGCTGACACAGCAACACATTTTTATTTTTGTGGCGTAGGGACCATATACTGCCTGGCAGAAAACACAGTTTCTGTTTTTGTTTTTCCTCTACATGAAATCATTTGTCTGTGTATTTTTTAAGCGTGTCAATGTAGTTCTTCAGTGAGTTCCAAGCACTCAGGTTATCTCACTTGGCAAGAGCCACACCGTTCTCCCTGACCCCCGCCTGCCCCTCCCTCCTCTTTTCTCACCCCTTCCCTGGCACTGTCTCACCAGCAGAACAGTGCCCTGTTCTGGGTGTGTTGCCAGCTTGGCTCTTGTGTTTCTGTGACTTGGCCCAAGTTCTCCCTGTCTGCAATGCAGCACTTACCCTGGGGGGTTACTCCCCCTCCCCCCAGGACTGTACTCCAGTCCTCATTCTCCTGGGAATACCTACTGTCACATTCTTTGCCTACTGTCTGTGACGCCCCTCCCCTCTCGTCTCCAGATACAGCCTTGTCCTTCCTCTGGTCCCCAGTGCCTTGCAAGTAAATTTCTTTCCACAGTGACCAGCTGTCTTAGCTTCTCAATTACTGTGACAAAACACACTAACCAAAAGCAACCTGGAGAGGAAAGGGTCTATTTAGCTTACAGCACAGTCCATCATCAAGAGAAGCCAAGGCAGGAATCTGGAGCACAGGCCATAGAGGAATGCTCCCCTGGCCCATGCTCAGCCTGCTTTCTTATACATTACAGAACAACCTTCCCAGGACTAGTGGCCCCCACACTGGGCTGGGCCCTCTCACATGACTCAACAATTAAGGAAATGCCCCACAGTCATGGACACTGGCTAATCTAATGGAAACAATTTCTCAATTGAGGTTCCCTCTTCCCAGATGTGTCAAGCTGACCACTAAAACTATCCAGTACACCAGCTATGCTCTAATGCTCAGTTTTCTAATATCCACTTTACTATTTATGTATGTGATTATACGTTCCATTAAGTTCTAGACTCTTTCTACTTTGAGCCCCAGTGTACCTCTGTCACATTAGATTGTATTTGGAAAGAAGTGACATTCAATCTTCATTTAATGATTGGAGGGTGTGGGGTAAATTATAACTTCTTTGAAATGGATTTATCACCAGACAAGCTGGGTACTTAGAGGGAAGAGCTAAGAGGAGCCAGGCAGCAAGTTTCCTGCCATGCAGGGGTTTGTGCAATGCTGGTGTTCCCATGGGAAGGCAGGGAACTCTGGGACTGTAGGGGGAGGGGCATATAAAAACCCACTACGCAAGACTCACCCTTTTACCAGCATGGGTGTAGAGCACAGAAATTATGCCAGGACTCAGGGCGGCCATGTTTTCCACCAGAGCCTGCTGTGCTGCGTGGCTCATGTGAGTGGAAGCTGTCCACCATCACTTTGCAGGCAAGCCCAATAAATTCTCTGATCTAACTAAGATTGTAGGGTTCTCTCCTTGCTTTGCCTTAGTAACTGGGGAACCGGGGAAGAGCAGAGGCAGGGTGGGATGTTGGGGTGCTGTGTGCATGGGGGTACATACGTGCTGTGGGTGCCCCAGTCCCTGGAGGAAAATTCTTTGTGACAGATTTGTTGTAGTCAAGGCAGGATTAGGCAAAGCAAGCTCACAGGGAGAGGTGACGGTGGCAGAGTATCTTTTATGGGGAGAAGCGGAGAAAAATGCACAGGAAATCCTGGCATGGGGGATTGCTTGCACAGCATTCACAGTGGCTTGTGCAGCATTCACAGTGGCTTGTGCAGCATTTGTGGCCATGGCTGGCTGCATGGATTGCACAATTAAGATGTGGAACGAGGGTGAAGCTGACTAGACAGATGGAGTCAGTGGGACAAATTCCCCCACCTAGCCACCTGCTTCTAAGGTATGGAGTAGCATGTTTACTTGACCGGTGGGGTCCACCGCATGAATATGGAGATGTTTTGAAAACCACAGAGGGCTTGGAGTAGACTTTATGGGAAGATTAAAGGCAGGGTATGCAACAAGCTGTGGTTGAGGTGGCCTGGATCCTACTGAATGTTTTTAAGGAAATATCCTAAATATGAGAGATGGTCCAAAGAGAGATCAAAGACATAAGGGAAAAGGTAGAGCAAGAAAAAATTAAGAGGTTGGCCCCTGACATTGCCAGTAAGTTGCATAAAGGAGAAAAGGAGGTAAAAGTGTCAGCCCGACGCTTTTTGCAGCTAGGAGACCCAGGAAAAAAGATGGACGATGATAAAAAGGAGAATGATGTAGGAGAAGCACCAGATGCCCCTCGGTTTCAACCTTTGATGCAAAGAAAAGAAAAAGCCAGGTCTCAACATGCTAATGGTGGCTGTAGTGATGGCCCAGTGTGGGAAACTAAGACAGTCAGGAGCACTGGAGGTGTTGGAATTGGTTAAGACTTATAGGCAGGCAGTAAAGGAAACCCTCCACCTGGTTTGCAAGGCTGTGGGAACTCAAGTGCTGCAGAAGCAGGAAAACTGAGTAATATAACCACCCGTCCTGCTTTGAGACATAGCTGCATAGCCTGAGACATCATCAGGAGAATAAGTCCCTGATGGATTGGCTAATAACAGCCATTAGAGGCACGTGGTTATACCTAATAGAGATTCCCATAAATATCAGAGGGTGAAAACAATAGAAGAGGGGCAAGTGCTACTGAGAGAACTAAGTATGAGGAAACCAATATATAGTTCTCAGTTCACTGGGCCAGATAGAGCTATGTTTACTAGTGATTTAAGAAAAGGCTTAATTGAACAAGGATCTCTAGAATGGTAGGAAATTTTAATGGCTGAGCTGAGCTCTTTGACAGGACAGAGTCTTTAAAAAGTAAGGGAGGTTTTGTCAAATCTAGGTGACCTAAGCCAAAATGTAAAATATGTCTGTAGATGAGTGAAGCAGCCTAGGGGAGATATAAAAAGGACAAAACAAAAAAGGAAGTCTGCTTGGGTTAGCAGAGGCAAAAATGGTGGAATTAGTGTCAAGCCCAAGTTCCTAAAGGAAAAAAAAAATTGATTAAAAGCTAAATTCTGTGCTGAAAAGCCTCTGGAAGGCTTTAAAGCCTGAGGAACAGTTCACCAGAGGGTCACAAAGAATAAAAACTGATCAGGGGTGGCTAATGAATCCCCCAAGTTAACAGAATACCTTTCTTTGCTTGAGAAAAATCTTGTTGGGGGTGGGAGCAGTTTGCCGGGCTGGGTCATCCCCCAGCAGCCAGATGGTGTCAGTAAAAAAGAAGCAGGTATTTTGACTGCAGCTAGAAGTCAGGCCCACCTGACCCAGATAACCATAAAATATAGCAGAAGCTTGAGCCAGGCCCAAGTCAAAATTAAAGAAATACAGGGAAGCTGCTTGTAAAAACCCCAGGATACTGAATGGGTTTGAGAAAATGACTACAGATCCTGAAGCGCTAACTAAATTAATGCCACTTACCCATATGCCATTGTACCCAACAGGGATCTTCTGAGACAACAATTGGTACAAATAGATAAAATTTTCCCATGCTTGTTGGACCTGGTTTATGTTTGATTTAACATCTAATGTTAAGGTCTGAGTGTTTTACAACTGTGAGGCCGGTTGAAGAGAGATATCCAATACACCTGAAGAAACATATGTAAAAGTAAATTCATTAAAGAGGGGTATCGGGGCTGGGTATAACTGCAGAATCCTTGAGAGCTTTGTGGTATGCACTACTCTGCAGGGAGCTGTTGGCCAGGGAGGCTTCAGAAGCCCCTGAAACAAAGGCTCTTTGCCTGTGACCTGGGGTACATGCAAAAAGCAGATGGTAAGACCCTACTGCTGAAGAGATGGCATGGTGTGAGCATGAAAAGGAAAAGTGTGTTGAGATCTTGTGCTATGAATGAATGGCTGAACCTCTTGATGTCCGATAGCATTGTGCAGATCGCTGAAATAAAGTGGTCTCCAGAGTTACTGCAGAACTCACATGTTATAGCCTCACCTACCAATGAAGACTGCAGTAGTGGCAGCCAGGTACATGCATGCCCAGAGAAAATCTAATTGGATCTACGGCCTGCTCCTTTGGGGGTAGGGGTGGGTGGGTAGGATACATTACTGATACTTCAAGCATGGTGCCCCCTAGTGGCAGAAGACTTCATAGTCCACACTAAAAAGCTATTAAAAAAGCTATAATGCCAGGACTAAGCATCCAAGCATTCATGTTTGTGCATGTAGGTTTGTGACACAGGTGCACAAACCTACATGCAGACAGTACATTCATACACATACAAAAATAAATAAAATTAAAAAAAAAACAAAGAAGGGAGGTGGAGTGTGGGATAAATTATATCTTCTTTGAAATGGACTTATCACCAGACAAGTTGTGTACTGAGACAGGAATTAAGGGAAAAGGCAAGCTGTGCAGTAAGTTTCCAAGGATGCTGAGGTTTGTGTGATGCTGTTGTTCCCACAGGAATGCACGGAACTCTGGGACTCTGGGGGCAGCGCCATACAAAAGCCCACAGCACAAGACTGGACGCTCTCTCACCATTTTACCCGCATGGATGTAGAGCACAGAATTTATGCCAGGACTCCAGGCGGCCATGTTTTCAGCTAGAGCGGGCTGTGCCCTGTGGCTCATGCGAGTGTATCCTGTACGCCATCACTTTGTAGGCAAGGCCAACAAATTCTCTGGTCTAAGATTGGAGAGTTTTCTCCTTCCTTTGCCCTAGCAACTGGGGAACTGGGGAACAGCAGAGGTTGGAAGGGATGGCGGTGGGGCACTGCATGCTTGGTACATTCATGCTGTGAGCACCCCCGCCTCGGGAGGAAACTTCTCTGTTACATACTACTTAAAGGCAGAAGGCAGAGAGAAAACAAAATAAGTGATTCAAAATATTAGCCAGGCGTGGTGGAGCACACCTTTAATCCTAGCACTTGGGAGGCAGAGGCAGGTGGATCTTTGTGAGTTCTAGGCCAGCCTGGTCTACAGAGTGAGTTCCAGGACAGCCGAGGCTACAGGGAGACCCTGTCTCGAAAAGCCNAAAAATTAACTATGAGGAAGGGAAAATTGGGTTGTGCTTGTGTGTGTGTGTGTGTGTGTGTGTGTGTGTGTGTGTGTATTACTTGAACATTATTTTGTTCATATCAGGCAAGTACTTTACCACTGAGATTTACTTTCAGCCCAAACCTACTGAGATAGTCTCATACAGCCAAAGCTAGTCTCAAACTCACTGTGTAGCCAAGGATAGCCTTGAACTTTTGATCCTTGTAACCTCAGGAGTGCTAGGATTGTAAATTTGTGCCACAATGCCTGGCTTATGTAGTGCTAGGGACTGAACCTAGGGTTTTGTATATGCTAGGCAAGCATTTTACTAACTGAGTTACATTTCCAACCCTACCTAGCCATTCTTTTTTTTAATTTTTGAAAATTACTTTCATTTTTGGGACAAGATCTTGTTAACATTGACTCAGTTTGGCTTTGAAACTGCTCTGCTGTCCAGGCAGGTGGCCTTGAACTTGCAGTCTTCCTACCTCAGTTTTTTGAGTAGCTGGGAATACAGATTTTTCAGTACCAAGTCTGGCTTGAGTTGTGCTTTTTTGTTCATTCATTCATTCATTCATTCATTCATTCGTTTGTTCATTTGTTTTTGTTCATTTGTTTGTTTTTGTTTACTGTGCAGACCAGGATGGCCTCAGCTCCAAAGAGATCTGCCTGCCTCTACCTCCTGAGTGCTGGGATTAAAGATGCATGTCACCATGCCCCTCTGGATTGTGCTTTTTTCCTCAACTCCCAATCCACAATGATGACCAGAACCTCAAAGGAATGCATTTCCATCTGAGAATCTTGTGTCTGACTGGTTATGGGTGTCTTAGAGTTGGGTCAGGGTATCTTGAGGTTGAGTCAGTGTGTTCTGGGATTGGGTCAGGGTGCCCTGGGATTAGATACAGGTATCCTGGAGTTGAGTCAAGCTGCCTTGGAGTTGGATCAGACTATTTTGGGATTGGCTAAGGATGTCTTATAGTTGGGTCAAGGTGTCCTGGGGTTGGGTCAGGCTGTTCTGGGACTGGTTAAGGGTGTCTTAAGATTGAATCAAGGTGTCCCAGAATTAGGATAAGGCTCAGGAGGCAGGACATAACTCTGCTTTGGCATTTTGTGGTTAGTTCATCTGCAGGAGTACCAAGTGGTAATATCTCTGTCAGGTTTGATTTCTTGTTCTCCCTTCCACCACCAAGCAAAGAAGCTTAATCTGAAAACCATCTGAGATGTGGTCATTAGGATTTAGAAATGATAGACTCCCAACTGGCCCCTTTTGCTAGCATCTGTCACTAGACTAATCCTCCCTGATACCAGGCAGGACCTGGCATTCTCTTCTTACTATTCAGGTGATAAAAAGATGTGTCATCTCTCTTTATAATGACTTCGAACTTGGTTTCTGACATTGTGGTTTCTGAAGCCTCTGTTCCCTCCTTCCACGTCTCTTGTTCTCTCTAAAGACCCAGCTTAAAGAAATTTCTGTGTGCACAGTGGTGGGTAGCTAGCCATTTTCTTTAAAAGGAAAACAAAATTCTTAAGCTTAGAGAAACATCTGCTCAGTGTCTGCTCACTGGATTCCTTGACTGTTCTAGCAAGCTGTGACATTTGGACTGAAAACCCTGATGCATATTTTGGAATATTAAATAAATATACACCCAATAAATAAGGTTCAAAAGTGCTCCACTCATCTTAAGGTTCTTGTTTATAAAGCTGTAGTACCAATTACCATATTAGGCACATATGCAAATTTATCTAAGCCCACAGGACTCAATTAAGTCAGGCCTTGTAAAGATAGATGGAGCCATCCATCCAGGGGCTGCTGGGGAGCTGGAATGCCCTTTCAGAGAGCAGATATAGGCACTTAAAAATGATGCTCATAAAATGTTGATGACAAAAGGATAATTTTCAAAAGACTGTGGGTCAAGTCACTGAGAGGAAAACTATCATCTGTAATCGCAACTGAAAGCATGCTTTTTAAAAATAAGTTTATCTGGCTGTTTGCACACTCAAGGAGCTGGCCTTTCTTCCTTTGTTTTTTTTAATGTAATACATGTTTTATTGGAGTAGTGACTTGGTATCCATAGACTCTGTAATTCTATCTATCTATCATCTATCTATCTATCTATCTATCTATCTATCTATCTATCTATCTATCTATCAATCAATCTATCATCTAGCTCTATCTATCTATCTATCATCTATCTATCATCTATCTATCATCTATCTATCATCCATCTATCATCTATCTATCTATCTATCTATCTATCTATCTATCTATCTATCTATCATCTGTCTATCAATCAATTGTTCACTACTATTTGTTCTGCCAGGATCTATCTTAGATGTTAGGGATACAGTAAGAAAAAGTCAGTAAATAAAGTAAAAAAAAAATTGTGTATGTAGTTTGTCAATAATGCTAGAAAGAAATACAAGAACCGGAGGGGGAGCTTCTAAAACCAGGCGCTCAGAAAAGGTTCTTGGAGGCTGGGCATAGTGGTCCACACCTTTAACTCCACCTGCAGAGGCAAGTGGATCTCTTATGAGTTTGGGCTCAGTGTGGAGTTCTAGACCAGTTAGGGCTACATAGTGAGATACTGTCTGAAAAAGAACAGAAAAGAACAAGCACCCAGATATTAAACTGGGGCTTGTATAGTCCAGGCAGAAGAAACAAAGACTTTGAAACAGAGTTTAAGAGTATTTGGGGAAGAGGGAAAATCCAGTTTGGTCAGAGTAGCCAAGATGGGAAGCGTCATGACACTGAGCCAGGGGCCGAAGCCTTAGGGGAGGTGACTATGTCTACTGTCTAAGAGCGAGGGCAGCCAAGGGCAAACTGCCACACTTGCACTTGTACTTCATCAAAATTAAGCTGACTGATCTCTGAGGATGAGAGTGGAAAGGAGAATGGAAGAGCAATGAGGTGACAGGTGGAGGAAAGCATCTCAGAGAGAAGAGAGGAGGGCTGCAGCAGACTAGGATCTTCAGAAATGGAGCAGGGAGGGTGGACCGAGGATGGTTCTGGGACAGCACTGACAAGACTTGTTGATGCATTGGATTGCGGGGATGAAGAAAAAGAAGACTCAAGGGAGAGGTGTGTGTGTGTGTGTGTGTGTGTGTGTGTGTGTGGTGTGTGTGTGGTGTATGGTATGTGTGTGGTGTGTGTGTGTGATGTGTGTGGTGTGTGTGGTGTGTGTGTGTGTGGTGTGAGTGTGGTGTGTGTGTGGTGTGTGTGTGTGTGGTGTGTGTGTGTGGTGTATGGTATGTGTGTGGTGTGTGTGTGTGTGTGGTGTGTGTGTGTGTGGTGTGTGTGTGGTGTGTGTGGTGTGTGTGTGTGTGTGGTGTGTGTGTGTGTGGTGTGTGTGTGGTGTGTGTGTGTGTGTGGTGTGCATGGGGTGTGTGTGGGCGTGGTGTGTGTGTTTCAGTGCATGTGTCTGTATGCACAGGTGTATATGTATCTATGTATGGAAGCCAGAGGAGAGCTCCAGGTATCATCCTCAGGAATGCTGTCCACCTTTGATAAACAACTTTTTTTTTTCTTTTTGAGACAGGGTCTCCCTATAGCTCCAGCTGTCATGGAACTCACTATGTAGACCAGGCTGGCCTTGAACTCACAGAGATTCACTGCCTCCAGAGTGCTGGCATTAAAGGTGTGCATGATTGGGAACTCACCAATTAGGCTAGTCCAGCTGGCCAGTGAGTTCTCTGGATCCTCCTGTTTTGGCTTCCCTGGCACTGGGAATGCAAGCATAATATACTATACAGGGGGGTTTATGTGGGTTCTGGGGATTGAACTTGGGTCTTCTTGACTTGGAGGCAAGCACTTTACAGACTGAGCCACATCTTCAGCCCGGGTGCTTATATTTTGGTGTGAGCAATGGGGAATGGTGGTGCTACTGGCTGATGGAGAGATCCTAGATAAAAGTGGATATAGGAAGGCAGGGCATGGAGACCCATATTGAGCTCAGGAGCTAGGGAGACCTACACCTAAGCATTAGGAGGAAGAGAAACCTTTTGACAGTGTATCACTCAAAGGTCAAACCTTATAATTTATTGCTGTACCTCTCAAAGCAATGTTAGAAACATTTGGAGAACAAGCAACAGAGCTTGAGACACTGAGAGTTTGGAGAATTAGCAACGATTCAAGGATTGGCAATACATCTAGAAATGATAGAACACACGGGATATGTAATCATGGGTTTTTCTCTCTTGGGACTTCTCTGCTCAGATTCTGTTACCGCATTAATTTAGAACTCAGTTTTCTAGAAGACACAGGGACAGTGAAGGCTGTGCTGAAAGGGATGGCTGAAACATCTAGTAAGAACAAGATTGATGATCCAAAGGGAGAGGGAATGAGCCAGTGAGATGGTTCACAGGGTAAGGGAGCTTGCTGCTAAGCCTAAGGACCTCAGTTCAATCACTGGCTCCCACATGGTAGAAGGAAGGAACCAATTCCCAAGAGTTGTCCTCTGATTTCCAAGGAAGAGTCATGGACACACACACACACACACACACACACACACACACACACACACAAATAAGATGTAAAAAGAGGGAAGGTAGTGCTTGTATTTATAACACAAATACGATATATGTATTTAACATTGTCCATTTAAAATTAAAAATCTACTTTCTAAAATGGAATTTTCTCTCTAAAATAGTATATATTTTTTTTTGTATTTTTGAAACAGGGTCTCCTTTTAGTCCCAACTGGCCTGGAGCTCTCTCTGTACACCAAGCTGGCCTTGAACTTACAGAGATCTGCCTGCCTCTGCCTCCCAAGTGCTGGGATTAAAATTGTCCACCACCACGCCCAACTAAAAAAAATTGATGGTCAAACCTTAGCTTTAAAGCATAATAACCACAACAATGACTGGCATAGAAAACTATGTTGGTACAGTAGTGGCAATTTTATCTTGGGGGTAATACACACCTATGTAATAGGACTTAAAGCCCATTCAAGGGGAGGGAACTCATGTATGGTACTATAAACATAGACAAAATCACATGGCCAGAGAGGTCATAGATCTTAGAGAAAACTCTAAGTCTGTTGTATCCCTAGACAAATGTAATTTCTTACTATATGCTAAATATGAATCCTTATATTTACAGACAAGTATACCAGTCGCCACTCATCTAAGAAGCCTCTTTTGCAACATATAAAGACTATTATAGAGTTCCTCAACTGGTCACACACAGAGAATGTCTGTGAGATGCCCCACCCTAAGTGACACGTCTACAATGCAATGTCTACACCTAAGGCTCATGGAACATAGCAGAACAGGGGGTAGAGAGAATAGTAATGCATGTGTCAGCTCTCGTCAGTGAAGCTTCCTCATGCAACAGAGGCTAATGAACACAAAGGCCACAATTGGCCAATGTGTAGAGAATAAGACACATCAGAGTGTGGATTCTTGGACAGGACTCTTATATTAAACTTTATTTACCCATGGCATTGCAGAAGAGGGGGCAGAAAGATGCTAAAAGCCAGGGTTGGTGTACGAACATAAGGAAACAGCCTTAGAGGCTCCTGGGACCTTTCTCACATGAACTTACAGAAAGCACAAAACCCATAGAACCAGACAAAAACCAGCATAGAACTAGAGAAATAGGCAGGAGGCCACACCTTTGCTGGGTGAGGGAGAGCTGGTCTTCTTTAAGGGAGTGAGGCTGGACAGGCTGACCAGGCTCCAGGTGATGAACTTACACTGAGAGACACTTGGGTACACAAACTTGACTCCATAGGCCTTAACATGTATGACAAAATGCATCAAGTTCTGTGGTGGGCTACAGGGGCAGTGCAGATGGGAGACCGGGGCCTAAATATGATTAACATGTACTGTATGAAATCTACAAAGATTCAATAAAAATATATTAAAAAGAAAGAACAAGGCCTTTCACAGTGTTCTTCAGCTGATGCCTTGCCTTTCTATTAATTTCTGCCAGACTGTTTGTTTTTCCCCAGACTGCCCTCTCAAGGACATGCTGTCCTGTGCTTGGCTTTGCTTATCTCTGCTTCTGTTTGCCTCTGCTTCTGTCTGTTTGCTGTTCCAACAGTGTCCATGGTGCTTTTAGGAAGCATAATATTTGGATGATAGGCTAGCAGTCTGCAAAGCAAAATGCATTATTTTACATTTGTTTCCAGCACCCGATTTGGTGACTGGAATGTCCTGATGGGTTTCTGGTTTGTATGTCTAGAATCTCTAGAATCTCAGTCTTATGCAGGGCCTGGGTCTCTAGGATTGGTATAAAAAGCTTCTGTATCAGAGTGAGGCAGAAGCCCACACTCAGTGCTTGGGCCTGCTATTTTCTACTTTGTAACTTTAGGCTTGTGATTCATGTCTTTGAACCCCCATGTTTTTATTAGTAAAATGTGGATAATTATAGATAATTAAATTGTAGGGTTCTTATAAAGGATGACTGATATGACATAGGTAAATCAATTAGTGTGCTACTTATTTATGCTGGTAACTGGAGAATCTACCATCTCTGTATTATCATCATTACTACTACTACTACTACTGCTACTACTACTGCTGCTACTGTTGAGATTGGGAACATGGCTGTCAGGTGGACAAGAAACACATTCTGGTTTGGAACCCTGGGAAGGCTGTTGGCTATCATGCATGGAGAAGTGTTGGAGTGACGGGTGAGTTCCTCTAGTGTTTCTAGAGACAATCAAAGGTTTCCAACTAGAAACTCTTGGCATGTTTAAGACATTCGGTTTTCAAATTCAATTACAAATTTAAAATTAAACAATTGAAGACAGATAGGCATGGGGATGCCTGCCCATAATCCTGGTACTAAGGAGACTCAGGAGACTGAGGCAGGGTAAGACTCTGTTTGAGACAGAGAAAGGAAGAGAGAGAGAGAGAGAGAGAGAGAGAGAGAGAGAGAGAGAGAGAGATTGCTCAGTCAGTAAAGTAATTGCCCTACAAGCATGAGAACCTGGGGTTTGAGCCCCAGAACCCATGGAAAACAAAACAAAACAAAACAAAACACCTGTCACAGTAGCATACTGGTAATACCAGGGCTGGGGGAGGGGAAGTCAGGCAGATACCTGTGGGCTCACTAGCCAGCCTCATATTAGACAAAGGGGCAAAAAGAAAAAAGAAAAACAAACAATGGAGGAAGGATAGCATCTTCAGCAAATGGTGCTGGCAAAACTGGATCACCATTTGTAGAACAAAATTAAACCCCTACCTCTCACCCTATTCAAAAACCAACTCCAAGTGGATCAAAGAACTCAAAATAAAACCCGAAACCCTGAAGGTGATAGAAGAAAAAGTTGGTAACAACATACAAGACATAGGTGTAGGAAAAATGGAGGAAGGATAGCATCTTCAGCAAATGGTGCTGGCAAAACTGGATCACCATTTGTAGAAGAAGAAAATTAAACTCCTACCTCTCACCCTGTACAAAAATCAACTCCAAGTGGATCAAAGATCTCAACGTAAAACCCAAAACCCTGAAGGTGATAGAAGAAAAAGTTGGTAACAACATATAAGACATAGGTGTAGGAAAAGACTTTCTAAATCAGACAGCAGCTGCACAAGAAATAAGGTCAATTGTTGACAAATGGGACCTCATCAAACTCAAAAGCTTCTGTACAGCTAAAGAAACACTCAAAGAAGTGAAGAGAAAACCCACAGAGTGGGAGGAAATCTTCACCAGTGATTCATCTGACAGAGCATTAATGTCAAGAATATATAGACTACTCAAAAAACAAAGAAGAAAACAAATGACCTCCTCAAAAGATGGAGTAAAGAGCTGAACAGAGACTTCACCAGTGAGGAAGGAAAGATGGCTGAGAAACGTCTTAAAAAGTGTTCAACATCATTAATAATTAAGGAAATGCAAATTAAAACTACTCTCAGATATTATCTTACTCCAATATGACTGGCTAAGATCAAGAACACAAAAGACACCAAATGCTGGAGAGATTGTGGGGAAAGGGGAACACTCATCCACTGCTGGTGAGAACGTAAACTCATACAACCACTATGGAAAGCAGTGTGGAGAGCCCTTAAAAGACTCAAAATGAGCCTACCACCTGACCCAGCCTTACCACTCCTGGGTATATACCCACAAGACTCATCCTACCTCAAAGATACATGCACATCCATGTTTATTGCAGCTCTCTTCATAATAGCAGAGAGCTGGAAACAACCCAAGTGCCCCTCAACTGACCAGTGGATAGAGAAAATGTGGTACATCTTCACAATGGAGTACTACCTGCAATAAGAAAAGATGACATCATGAACTTTGCAGGTAAACTCGAAGTCATTATGCTAAGTGAAGTAACACAGTCCCAGAAAAACAAGCGGCAAATGGTCTCCCTCATTTGTGGATACTAACACCAAATTCCCAGATGAAAGGCAAGCTGAACAACATTATTGTTATATTTCTATTTATCTGAAAGCAACTGTGTTGTTACAATATAAATCTATTAACCAGCTCTAGACTCAATCCACCACTTACTTTCAGACTGTAATTACTGTATATGAGTGGAAAGTATGTATTCACATTTTAGAGTAATATAAAATTAAAGGATGAAAATGTGAATTCCTAAACATAAAAAAAGATGGAGAGAAAGATGCAGGACATTTATGGCAGAATGCATGATCTGGGGTGGGGTGGGGGAAGGGAAAGGGGAACATGTCTAAACTGAACTGAGAAATGATGTCTGAAATACACAAAACATCAATAAAAGCATTATAAAAAAAAGAAAATTATAAGTATCAAAAAAGAAAATTATGAGTATCTACATATAGAATTAATAAAATATCTGAATTGAAGTCTAAAAAAAAAAAAAAAGATGCTGTTTCAAAACATAAGATAAAGAATGCACCAGAGCTTGTACTCTGTCCTACACACACACACACACACACCCTCATCTTCATATATATATTCATACATAACATATACACACAGATACATGCACACAAAAATAAAGAAAAAATTAATGTGGATTGTAAGTCTACCATACAGCAACTGTCACCCTCATTTCAGATAGCTGACCTCGGCAGTGGCTTTGAAGGATATCCTTTCCCATGATTCATGTTCCCCTCCCCACCTCCATCTGCCTGTAGATCTTAGACTTCCAACCAGATTTGTGCCTTTGGAAGTTTCTTAGACCTTTTAGCTCTTTCAGCTTCAGTTACCCCGTCTGTAACACAGGGATGATAACGATGCTTACCCCCAGAAAGTTCTTTTGAAGATTAAATGGCCCCAACACAGATTTGTCACAGAGCTTGGTGAACAGAAAGAATTCAGGGCTAGCCACCAATACCACCAGGCAGCTTTGTCAAGTAGTGGGCATCAAAGCCAATGTCATAGTTACTTGGCAGCTATTGAAGAAGTGGGAAGGACACATATTCTCTTCAGGGGAGGAAGTGGCTTGGGCTGCATCCATAGTCAATGTGGAGGGAAGTTTTGGCAACTTTGCATGGTTTGAAGGAGGTTTCTACAGGATTTCCTAGTGGTTAAATGCTATACGGAGAATAAGGAAACATATGTTTTCTGGGGCTGGAGAGATGGCTTGGTTGGTAAAGTGCCATCTATGCAAGCATGAAGACCCGAGTTCAAATCCTCAGAACCAATATAAGAGGCCAGACCTGGTGGTACATGCCTGTGATCTTAGAGTGGTGGAGTCAGAAGGATCTTTGTAGCTTCTTAGCCACCCAGACTTTAGTGAGTTTGAGACTGGGTTCAGCAAAAGAGACTCTGTCCCCTAAAGTATGGTGGATAGTAACAGAGATGAGCACAGAACATAGGGTTCAGGCCTCTACTGGCATGCTCACACACATGTGCACATTCATGAACTTGTGCATGTGCATACACTACACATTCATTTAACACACAGAGAGACAGAATGTCTGCTGGATTCTAGTGTGACTAACTAGGTACATGGAGTTATTCTGGGTGACCCTTTAATTCACTGTCCATATTACAGGCAACCTTCTCTCTCCAGGGGTTTCATGTCCATAGATTAGATCAACTGTAGCTGAAAGGCTTCAGGAGGAAAAAAAAAAAGGCATCTGCACTGAGCATGGGCAGAGGCTTTTCTTGCCCTCATTCCCTAAACAATGCAGCATTAATGGTTTCCATTTGTATTAAGTATTACTAACACTCGTAGATGGATGAAAGTGTGAAGGATGTAAATACTATTTCAGTTTTACCCAACCCTGTGGTTTGAAATTCATTCTTGGTAATTTCAAACACAGCTAAGATGTTCTTTGATCACATCAACCTGCCGATCCCTTCTGACTCTTCCTGAATAACCCTACCACATCACTGTCCTAACTCTATGACCTCCTCTTATAGTCCACTGAATCCAGTCAGGTTTGTCTTTAGGTGCATGTGTAGATGGTCACCCACGGGAGCAGGGGTGACCTGTGAAGGGCCACTTCCCTGAAGAAAACTCTCTTCCCAGCAATCTTCCACTGCCAAAGCTTCTCAGCTGCAGGTGAGGTTTCATAAGCCCCTCCCACCTCCATGGTGTGATGCTGACTGGCATGATCGTGTGCAGATCTTGTGCAGCCAATCACAGCTGCTGTCAGTTCTTGAGTGCAATGGCCCAGGTGAGTCCCTGTTTCCCAACACGCCTCCTTTAACCTTGCCATTCCTTCAGCCTTGTCCTAGAATATCCCGAGTTGTGTGGAGGAGGCAGTGACACAGATAGCTCATCTAAGAGTACTGAGCATTTCACAGTTGCTCATCTTCACTCTGATCAGCTGTGGGCTTCTGTATTAATTGCCATCAGCTACAATATGAAATGCTATACCGTTTATATGAGGACATTGAGCACCTGTGCATGGACCAGTCCCAGGGGGACAACTGTGCTTATTTAGAGGAACATGGATTGAAATTAAACTGAAGCTCAGGAAGACATGTTATGGGATATAATATTTAGAAAAATAGCATGAGGCTGTCTTTTTTACACTTCCCTTTTCCCTAATATAGTCTTCATTCTCTTCCACTGATAGTATTTTTGACAGGATGGCTTCTGTTTGGGAGAGGGCCACATCAGTCCTTCCCACACATTCCACAGCTGACCTGCTTGTGTTGGGTCACTGGGCTTCCCTGCTTCTGGAATCCAATTAGGTTAGGCCAGTGGGCTCCTCAGGAAGAGCTTAAAGAAGGGAGAGTGATGATGCTAGTGTTCGTTCCCCTGCCTGCCTCCAAGAAGTGCCCTTGAGACCTCGCAGAGGCTAGCCGAAGGTTATCACTCCTTGTGCATGCTTTCCTGGGTTTGGAGCCCATCGATCTGAGGGCAGATCAACATGCCTTGAGCCTTGGATGGTAACAGTTACATTGTCATGTAGTCATAGGCATTGGGCTGTCTCCTGCTGTTTCCACACTTCTATATCTTTCTAAGCAATTTGCCTCTTAAAAACCATTTTGACTTATCTTTCTTTCTCTCCTTTCTTTCCCTTTTCCTTCTCCCCCTTCCCCTTCTCCCCCCCCCCACTTATATCTATATATTTTTTCCCAAGAGGGTTGTGGTTTGATACAGAATGCCCCTAAACTCTCCAAGTATTTGGACATTTTCTCCTCAGTTGGTGGTGCTGTTTTGGGAGATTTTTTTAGAAGGGGTGGCCATGCTGGAGGAAGCACATCACTAGGGGTGGGATTGGAGAGTTCTTAAGGCTTGCTATTTTTTCTCTGCTTCCTCTGCCTGGTTGAAGATGTGGTCACTTGACTTTCTGCTCCAGCCACCTCTCCCATGATGCCTTCCTTGCCATTATGGACTCAAATCCCTCTGGAACTGTAAGCCAAATAAACTCTTTCTTCTATTCGTTGCCCTGTTCTTGATGTCTTATCCCAGAAAGAGAAAAGTAACTAATACATGAGTTTTACTTCATAGCTTTGGTTGGCCTTGAACTCATGATCCTCCTGCCTCAGCCTCTCAAGTAGTAGATTACAGGTGGTATCAAAGGCATTGTCCCACCACACTTTCCATAACTTATTCTTTTGAGTAAACTATCAGATGTAGTAGCCTCCAGAGAGATTGTCTTGGAGAATATCAGGATGGATAAAATAGAAAGTAAAGAAAAATAATCAAGTTTAGTATTATAAATCATTAGATTTTTTTTTTTTTTTTACTTTGCAACAAGCTAATAGTTCCAGAAATCAGCCTCCATGGAGAGGGAGGTAGATTTCCAAGTGTTTGGAGGTTTTCTTTAACACAGAGTCTAATTAGATCATGTAAGATCAATATCACCGTGTAGAGCAACTAGAGGAAATGACTACTGGAAATTTCCAGTGGAGAAGAGAAAATGAAAAGAATAGTCAAGGGAGAAAGGTGCAAAAAAGGAGGGAGAAGGAAGAGAGAAGATTCTGAGAAGGTACAACCAGTCACTGAGGAAAGAAAGAGAAACCTCTTCACGCTTCAGCAGGCTTGGAAATGCATGGACTTGCAGACAGTATGAGGGACAGGCGCCCCTTCTTGGCCCGTTGTTAGCATCCCCACCATGTCTAATGTGGTTGGGAAGATGTAGAATGGCCAGAGTGGAGGGTTTCTCGTGGTCTGGAGCTCCTTCCATTTCAGTGAGAGAGGCACATGGTCCTGGCACCGGCTTCAGATCAGGGCAAGGAAGCAAGAGGACAGAATATTCAGGGTCCTGAGTTCTCCAAGGAGCACGGGGTTGCCCGGAGAGGCCCGAAGAGGACAGTGACATCAGTGACGCTCCAGTGAACACCAGTTAGATGTTTAGAGACCAAGCCAAACTGTAGCTAGGTTCACCAAGGGTTCCAAAGACCTTTACCACAGTATTTCCTTCTGCACTTGGAGTTGGGGGAGCTCATGGATTTTCTTTTTTTTTTTTTTGGTTTTTGGTTTTTTTGAGACAGGGTCACCCTGTAGCTCCGGCTGTCCTGGAACTCACTCTGTAGACCAGGCTGGCCTTGAACTCAAAGAGATCCACCTGCCTCTGCCTCCCAAGTGCTAGGATCAAAGGCGTGTGCAACCACGCCCGGCTTTTCTAAATGTCTGGTTGTACCCTCTGAGAATAACTTTCCCTTCCTCCCACCCTCCCTTCCTTCCTCCTCCTCCTCCTCACTTCTCTCTTGGCTATGGGTTCTATTTCCTTTTTCTAATGGAAATGTCCACTCATCACTCCTTCTTTGGCTATGTTTGGAAAGGAGAAATGGCCAAAGGGACTCTTTAAAAGGGAAGCCGCACCTGGGCGAGTAGCTTGGGTTGCTGGGGCCTTGAGGGCGGGACCCGGGCGCTGGGCCAGAGGGTCCGGAGAGTCCGGCGGCCAGGGCGGCTGCGCCTTTGGGCAGGATACCCAGAAGCCACCTGGGCGAGTAGCTCGGGTTGCTGGGGCCGTGAGGGCGGGACCCGGGCGCTGGGCCAGAGGGTCCGGAGAG
>VZQC01011991.1:2908823-3013282 GCA_009823505.1 Rhizomys pruinosus
AAAAAAAAAAAAAAAAAGGGAAGCCATGTCCTTTAGATTTATTGGCTATATATTCAATGAAACTGGGTTTATCTCAGAGCCACATCTTTCTTTCTTTTCTTTCTTTCTCTTTTTCTTTCTTTCTTTCTTTCTTTCTTTCTTTCTTTCTTTCTTTCTCTTTCTTTCTTTATTTTTTACATGTTTCTAACAGGATGGAGTATGTTGTCTTTTCCTGACAGTTTTTATTATTCTCTTTCATTAGGATGAATACTAAGAAGAAAAGAGTAAAGATTTAAAAGGTAATAAACTTTCTGGGTGTGATGGGGCACAGCTTTAATCCCAGCATTCAGGAAGCAGAGGCAGGCAGGTCAGCCTGGTCTATATAGCAAGTTCTAGGCCAGCTGGGGCTGCAGGAAGACCCTGTCTCAAACAAACAAACAAACAATGAACTTCATCTTTGGTAAATGTTTGAGTATTCTGTGTAAATTTTGATTCCTTCTCTGGACTCCCTCACAAAGTCGATCCTTTCTTGAACCTACACTTTGAGTCACAGGGTGGCAGGTGGGTTTTGTCTAACATAATCACTACTTTTACTTAGTCAGAAATTGTCAATATAATGGCATTAAAGGAAATGAATACAGAAATAAGTAGCCACCTCTAAAAGAAAAGCATTGCATTTTAAAAGCGTTGTCTTTGCTCACAATGCCACAGTGTTGGATGGTGGACCGACCAAACATTCTGCCTCAGGAAGTCTGCACCACCCACATCTGCAGGGTATCCCTAGTGATGCAGAGGAAAAGGAAGAGACGAACGATTACCTGATGCTGTCGTTGGACATCTGGCTCACTTGGGTAGTCTTCCAATTATTGAAGTAGGACTTTCTGAGAAGGCACTTCAGACTCAACGGTGTTAGCAGACTTTTGATATTTTCTACTTCTTAGCCTTTCCCTTTATACAGAACTCCATGATGACTTTTCATTCTTTATTTGGGATCCTCCAGGGCTCCAGAATTCCTTGGAATGTTGACATTATGATGATAGCAGGAGGCTGTTGCTAATGTGATCCCAGGATTCCACTGAGGGGACACTGTAGAACAGCAGCTAGCTTCGCTCAACCTCTGCACATTGTTTCCTTCCTTGTGTTCTACAACATGTAACATTTTAATGAAGTGTTTTCCTTGGATGACCGAAGCAGAAATGGGCACACACACACACACACACACACACACACACACACACCTGCTTTTTTTGTACTGCTCTGATTTGGAGGCATCCAATGTTTTCAAGCTGGCTTAAGCATGTGCTTCTGTGGGTATCACTCTGCCCCACATAGATCACAAGGAAAAGGGAAGATGCAAGACAGCTGCCAGCGTCTGTCCTGAACTGTGGGGCCAAAGGCTGACCACCCTTTCACTGCCCTCTTGTCTAATCTAACAACTACACCAGGCAATACCCTAATGGCACTCCCGGGTCCTCCAGACTGCCATCTGCTTGGTGCTCTACAGTCTAATGCCAGGCTGCTGCCTGATGGGTATTCTACAGTCTAATTCCTGCCTGGGCCTCACCACACATCACAGCTGGTGACCTGATGAGTCTCCTTCCAGCCCCACACCAGCTTCCTGAGTTGGTGACCTGATTGATCGCCATCCAACTCACCGGTGACAACTACACAATCCTCAAGGGCTAAGACTACACAGGCAAATATCGGCCGGTAGTCCCTGTCACATGGTAAGAAGGACTCGTTTATTGATTGATTCACAGGATTCTGTTTATATACCCAGAGTGACATCATATCTCAGGGCCTGGTTTCAGATCCCGTGCCTCAAGTTCCATAGCATCATGCACTAGCATCATGAGCACAAGAACTCCCGAGTGCCTTTGATCTCACGGTGTCACAGGCTTGCTAATGCAGATGCAAATCCTGCCTTAGGCCAGGTTTCAGTGTAAGCAGACAAGCAGGTAATTTAGCACAAAAGAAACCACAGGTGGCTTCCTTTTTTCCCCTACGTGCTTCCTTCAATTTAGAACTCCACAGAGATAGAATCAACTCTGCCCACATCTATGAGGCTTGTGTATGAGCAGTAGTGACTATCAGAGTCAATCTGCAACTTTGACTGTGGGAGCCCAGGGCTTAGTTATAGCTGTGTGACCAGAGGTTGTCACACTGCTCAAATCAAATGTGCACTATTCGTAACTTCCACACGATTTCCTTTCTGACCCATGAAGAATTTAAACCATTTTAAACTTTCAAGTACACAAGACTATTTTTTATGTATTTCCCAATCTCTCTTTCCCTCCTCCTCTTCTTCCTCCCCCTCTTTTTTCTTCTTCTCCTCCTCCTCCTCCTTCTCTTCATCCTTGTCCTACTCTTCTTCTTCCTCATCTTCCTCTTCCACTTCCTCTTCCTCCTCATCTTCCTCCTCCTCTTTTCCATTTTCTCTCCTCCTCTCCCTGGAATTCAGTTTTCATCTTGTTTATAGAAAGAGATTATAATCTAATGATTTTTATCAATTCATTGATAGTCATCAAAATGGCTTAGATGCCTAGTTTTCGAAAATGTTCCCCTAAGAACTGGAATTAGATATCTGAGAGTTGGAAAAATGCCCCGAGACCTGGCAGGGTATTCCTTAAGAGGGCAGTTCTGTTGCTCGAAGCCAGTTCATGCCTTTCATCTCTAACTCAGGGTAAGATTGTCAGCTGCCCTGGGTTCTTCTACAGAGCAGGAATCATAAAGCTTCTTCCTTATAATATGATCATGGCCATGAAGGTTAAGTTAACAGCTCAGGGACAGAGAAGAATACAGGTCAGATGTTCAATAAACATTAGTTACTATTCCTGGATTAAAATCTCCCTTTCATAAGTTTGAAAGGATAAGTGGAAAGACATTCATGCAACTGAATGAAGAAGAGGTCATCAATTCATAAATACAACATAATTTCATTAAAACATGATCTATATTCACATATACACAAATGGATGCATAGAACTTCCTAGATAATGGGTTGTTTATGTTTTCATTTGCTTAATTTTACTTTGTTCTGAAACAACTGTCTATTGATTATATTTTTTGTAAATTTGTAATTGAATTTTTTGTGTATTTCAAACAGAACATCTTAATTATCATTATGCCTTGTTCCCCACTGGCACCTGTCCCTGTCTCAAGAATTCATGCATTCTATCATATTTGTCTTATGTTTAAAGGTACTCCGAGATAGACTTTGTTAGGTCCAGGCTTCCCAGAATCCTAATCCTAAGGGGCACACAGGTGCCTGTAGGGTTATGGCGTGCTCCCCCCCCCCCCCGGAATGAAAGGCCACGAGGTCTAAGTTCTTTGGAGCAAAGTTTAATTCAGGGTAGCCGGGGCTAGGCTCAGGGGAAGGATAGAGCCAAGCACAGAATGGCGACTGGCTTGGGAATTTAAGGGAGAAGGTGGGAGTGGGATCCAGTGAGGGTGGGGTGGGTCGGAAGGCAAGGCGGAAGATTCCTGAGTAATCAGTGGTGGCCTGCTTTAACATAACCAAAGGCTGGCCTGGTAGAGCAGGTTCTTGGACCTCTGGTCTTAGGTGTCTCTGCATTCCAATGGGCTTCTGGAGCTCATAACCTGACAGTGCTCACTTCCTCCAGAAGCTGTCAATCCTCTGACCTCTTCCCACTTACCTGAGGCCCCTCCCCATGGGTATAAAGTGTGGACCCCAACCACCATAACTCTCTCTGTGTCCCCATCCCCCCGCTCTCTCTCTGATTGTTCGCTAAGCTTAGAAAAGGGCACACGTGTGTGGATGAGAAAGCAAAAAGTCCACTCTCTCTGCAGCTGTTTGTCTTGGACTCTGGTCAATTCTGGCTTGTTTCCTTTATGGGCTGGACAGTTTGTCCAGGAATAACCTTTGATCCTACTATGAACACAAGGCATTAGATATATAGGTATTTAAACAGCACTAATAGTTATGGTAGGTTACTTTGGTATAGACACATTGTTTGATGATATGTTAATATATGAATTACATTTTTCCCCCCTGTTAAATATGACAGGGTCTTGGTGTGGCTTATAACATCCTAACCATTGTGATGATGTAAGCTTGTGGCATCAGCCATGGGTTTATTCCTCCAAGGGAGCAGGCCACATTAGCCAATTAGAGTTTGGGTATACAGGCATATGGCTGCTTCTCTGCTGCACAGTATTTCCAGGCAGGTGAGGTGTAGCTGTGTTGATGGTGGAGTCTTGTACTCAAGGAGACCCGTATTTGCTTTATTGGTTTAGTGGCTTTGGTAATACTCTCTGGTTTTCCAGAGGCCTCTCTGTCACTTGCATGTGTGATCTCAATACATCTTTCCCATGATTAACGTCAGTCTTAGCAGCCAGGGCCTTATCGCCTCTTTCTGTCTAGATATCCCAGTTTGAGAGCAAGGAGCCTTTACTTTTTGGGGCCTTGGATCCCCTGGCCAACATTTACCTCCCCTGGTAGAATAATCCATGCTGATGTCAGAGCTCCGTATTAATATATTTGCTTAAGTGCATAGCTTTAAGGAACTTTGTTGCTACCGGCAGCCCTCCGGGGGTGTAGAGGTTTCTGGGAGTCCTCCTGGCAGGAAGAACACAGGTTCAGTGGACGGCATGCAGAAATGAAAACTAAGAGAAGTTTTTCGCAAATCTACAGCACTTTATTGAACTGGGGCAGAGATTATATAGTAGTTCTTGGGAGAGGGCAGAACAAGGATTTGGCAAAGTTTTACATTTACCCAGGAGTACAAGAACTCATTACGAGATTCAGAGCACACAGAGCAAGGAAACTAAAACATCACAAAGTTTAGGAAATGAACTTTCTTTGATAGCGTAAAATGTAGAAATCTTACGAGGACACCTTTACCGAGGAAATAACATTTAAGAAGAAAAAAGGAACATCAATAGTTAACTCTTGATTACAACCACAATTGAAAGTTACAGCCACCGATAGTAAATACTATGTCACAGTACAAAGTTCTTTAGCAGCAAGATATTGACCTTCTATCTCTATCCTAATTATAGAGTAAATATATCTTAGCATCCTAAAGTAATAGTTTCTTTTAAGTTTCTATTGAAGTCAAAACCTTATTCCAGTATTAATATCCTAAACTATTTAATTAGTTTTTCTAACTCTGAATTGTCTAATCTAAGTTTAAATTTTTACTTGAAAACAAATGAGCTGTTTCCGCTGTTTGCTCCAGCTAACAGCTTTGTTTTTGTAGACAATTTGGCTGGTGTAAGGAGACTTAGTTTCTGTCCTGCTTTATGGGAGCGTCTAGAATCCCACGGCGTTTTAACAATTATGTGACAACTCGTAAAGTGAAGAATGTCTTATCTACCTCTTTGTCTAGACCAGAGAGATAAAAGGAATGTCTGTTATTTTTGGGGTTTAAGGGGAATTTTTGTTTAACCTTAATGAACAGAATGTCTTTTCATCAACATTTTTACCACTGGAATTTGTTTTCTTCAAGGACACTCATGTAAGGCAAGACATTACTGTCATGCAATTATTTTGTTTTCTTGATCTGAAGCAAGTTTTAACCTTGCCATATATATTGACAACTATGCTTATTCATTATATTTGTTTGTTAAGGAGAAGGTTTGTTTTTACTTGGGATCTGAGAAAATTCATTGCTGTACCAGGAAAAAAAACCACTTGTGCCTCAATTGAAGAGGGCATTTTAATTGCCAGATTCTTTGTATCAGTCTTACAAAGTGGATCGTTCATTGCTTACTTTGTGTATCTATATAGCTTGGCGCTAAGAAAAGATCTTATTGTGCTCAGTATTCACGGCTAATGTTCCAACACCAGAAAAAGGTAATATCCTTAGAAGCATTAATCTCAGGAGTGATTATAGCCGAGTGTTCTGCCAGGGACCTCCAGGGGGTCGATGCCCCATAGGACATTGCTCCCCAGGCCGTCTGCCTTGAACATGATTTTCATTTGTTACACAGCGGGAGCACTGGATAGTGGGTGTGTGGCATGCGGAGGTGGGATCTCGCATTTAGTCTTATATTTGGTTCTGAACAGCGAATAATCCTTTTCACAGTTCTTGTGTCTATTAGTCAATTAAAAAGGCAGTTTTACGGTTTTATAAGAGATTAACTATAATAGTTGTCCCACTTTACACGTTGGAGCGAACCCATCATCAATCATATTTCTCCTTTTTTCTATGGGGGGGAGGCAAGAAAGTCTCTCATCAAAACCCTTGTGGCACCTAGAAGGTAAGTTTCATTAGGACTCATTATAAATCGTTGTTACAAGTAGGATCCACAGAGGGGTTCGATTTTTATAGCAATCTGAGGCTTTTTCTTCTCAGATGTCAGACAGGTCAACCTTTCAGTTGGCAATTTCTGGTACATCCTACTCCATGCAAAGCTGTATCTTTTCTTTCTCAGCATTAAGTTGGTGACGCTTTTTTTGTCTGTGGAAAACCACACATCTTTTCCCATAGTTAGTTTTAAGATTTGAATTGCAAGGTTTTTGATGAAAGGTTTCAGTCTATCTGTATCCCCCCCCCTTTTTAACCCATGAGTCTCCAGAGACAGTTGTATTATACACTAATCTATAGGGTGGAATCCAGGCACCGATTTCATCAAATTACCCATGGTGTTTTGGGTGACTTATCCTGTTAACTTGGGAAGCAAACTTAATTTTTACGTTAAAATCACTCTTAAAGAGAATGCTACAAGGTGATACTGTACAACAGAGAAATTATAGAGAACATTTGTATTGTGCCAATCCCAAAGTTATTGCTCTACAGATTTATGTAAAACAAATGTGGAACACAATTATTATTATCTCCATTTAACTCAGTGATTACTCGTTTTTTATCAGAGTCTGTAAACCACTGTTGTTTAACATACACATATATTACTTTTACTAAAGTCCTAGACACCATTGTATCCTGTAGACAGTGTTTGGGCAAATTGGTACTTGTTGAACTCACATTAAATATATTGATTGTTGAATATAATACCCATGTCCCTCTCCCACCCCTCCCCTTCCCAATTCATCATTTCAGTCCGTTTTCTGATGCAGTCTTTTCTGTTGTTTTCTTTTACTATGCATCCCTCTGCCATGAGATAATATTTTATCTGGTTATTGGTACTAGCATCCACATATGAGGGACACTCATTTGTCATTTGTTTTTCGGGACTGTGTTACTTAACATAATAATGTCTTCCAGCTACATCCATTTATCTGCAAAGTTTCATGATGTTGTCCCTCTTTCCTGCTGCCTAGACTCCATTGATACTAGTACCACATTTTCTATCCACTCGTCAGTTGAGGGGCCCCTGGCTGGTTCCAGCTTTTTGCTATTGTAATCATCGAGCTGTCCAATAAACATAGCTGTGCATGTATCTTTGCAGTAGTTGGTCTTGTGGGTAATACCCAGGAGTGGTTGACTGGGGTCAAATGGAAGGGCTTCATTTTGATTTCTTCTAAGGGTTTCCCACACTGCTTTCCATAGTGGCTGTACAAGTTTACATTCCTCACCAGCAATGGATGGTGTTCCCCTTTCCCCACAACATCTCCAGCACTTGTTCTGATCATTCGTGTTCCTGATCCTAGCCAGTCTTTATTGGAGTAAGTGATATCTCAAACTGGTTTTAATTTGCCTTTTCCTTAATTATCAGAGCTGTTGAACACTCTTAGATTGTTTCTCGCCATCTCTTAATTCCTCCTCTGTGAAGTCTCTATTCAGATCTTTGCTCCATCTTTTGAGTGATTCATTTTGTTTCTTTCTATTTGTTTTTTGAGTAGTTGTATACTCTGGAAATTAATGCTTTGTCAGCAGTATCTGCAGTGAATGGTTTCCTCCACTCTGTGGGATTTTCTCTTCACTTCCTTATTGTTTCTTTGTGTACAGAAACTTTTGAGTTTAATGAGGTCCCATTTGTCAATTGTCGATCCTTATCTTGTGCAATCTGCTGTCTGATTTAGGGAGGTCTTTTCCTACGCCTAGTCTTGTATCGCCTGCCAAGCTTCTCTCTTCTATCACCTCCAGAGTTTGGGGTTTCACAGTTGAGGTCTCTTGGTCCATCTGGAGTTAGAACTTTTTGTACAAGGTGAGAGTAGGGTTTTAATTTCATCTTCTCAACAAGTGTGATCCAGTTTTGCCAACACCACTTGCTGAGATGTGTCTTTCCTCCATTGGCTATTCTTGGTCCCCTTGTCAAATATGAGGTGGCTGAAAATTGTATGAGCTCAAGTTTGGTCTTCAGTTTTATTCCATTGGTCACATGGTCTTTTTGTGCCAGTACCAGCTGTTTTTATGACTATAGCCCCTGTAATATAGCTTTGTTGGTCTGTATAGCGATCCCCCCTATTTGCTCTTTTCACTCAGGATTGCTTTGGCTATTGGGGTCTTTGTGTCTTTCCAAATGAAATTGAGGATTTTCTTTTCCAAGCCTGTGAAGAAACTCTTGGGGATTTGCATGGATTGCATTAGAATCTGTACACTATGTCTTGGTAGATGGACATTTTTCACTATATTTATTTNACCTTGTGACTCAGCAAACATGTCATCGCGGCCAGCACCTGCTCTGTGTTACACGCAGTCTCTCCCTCCCCGATGTCTTTCTCCATCACAAGACATTAAAGATGATGAAAAGTCAGATAATCCTGAGTAGGGAATAGCGAATAGTGAAGACAGGAGTCAAATACTTCCTGAGAATTTCCTATTTCAAATACTCCATCCAGAGTTGTGTTTTTCTTACATTTGGCTTCCTTCGATGCATGACAATGCCTCCCTCCCTTTCCCCTTCTTCTTCCTCTTCTTCTTCTGCTTCTTCCTGTCTATTCTCTTCGTGCTTCTCCTGCCATTTTTTGCAAATCTCTTCAGATGTGTTATTTCGCAGACCGAAAGTCACCTGCGATTCTTTCTATGGCAATCATTAGCCCGCATGAGCAGTAACCTCACTGAAACTATTGAGCAAAGGAAAAAAAAGTCTCAAAACTAGAAAACCTGAAAGACTTGTCCATGGAGACTAAGGTAAGAAACAAATATGAGGGCCACAGTTATAAATGATAGAACCATACAAAGGTCATTTCTTAGATACACAATAACAGAGCCCTACGCTGGGGACAGGAGTGGTATTGCAAAGATGAAAGATATGCAAGAAGAATATGCAAGGTGGGAAGTCATAGAGGGGAGCTTGGGAAATGTAGAGAATAGCTTCAACCACCAACTAAGATGTAGCTGGAAGACAGTAAAGGGTAAGAAGGTCTCTGATCAGATAGACACTCAGGAATATGGAGGAGACAGTTCCTTCTCCTCTTTAGACTTCTACTTTCTACCCAAACTTACAAGCCCAGCCCAAACCCTCCTCAGGGGTTAAAGATCTCCCCAAACACTTCGACCAACATCCTCACATGTTTCCCTAAACTCTGAACAAGAAATGTACCATCATGAACTTCTTTTGGTGCTGGATGCTATTGTCCAATAAGCTGCTATAGTTTTGCTTTCATGTTCACTGGCTTTTCCTTGCTTGTGTGTCTCACAATAATGCAACATTTCTGAGGAATGTATCTTGGTCATACTCAGAATGAATGTTGTAGTGATTATTTTGGTCACTCAACAGGTGTGTATTCATTTGTTATGACACACCCTTACTTAACCCACACTATCAGCAAACAACCCCAAAGCATGTACCTGGTCACTCTACATAAGTCTTACAAGCAACAAAGGGCTGGATTCATGTAAAGGGGTTGCTGCCCAAGTCTGAGGACCTGTGTTTGCATCCTCAGCATCCACATAAAACCTTGGCAAGGTGGCTCCTTTGTCTAACCCCAGCATTGGGGTGGGAATGTGGAGACAGACAGATTCCTGGAGCTTGGATGCCAGCCCATGTAAATAACTCAGGGACTTCAAGGTTCAGTGAGAAACCCTGGCTCTAAGAAGAAGATGGAGAATGATTGTAACGATACCTGAGACATTGAACCACTGGCCTCTACATTCACACACACTGCAAATGCACAGGCATGTGTGTGGTACACACACACAACACACAAACACACATAGCACACACCCCACTCCACAAAGAATACTAATCTCTTTCAGAAGTTGGCTTGCTCTGGGCCATGTTCTGCGCACTTGTATTTCAACTCATTTAAGACTCACACATCCATGAAATGACAGCTTTCTTCATTCCCATACCACAGATGAAGTAACTGGAGAACAGCAACACAGTTTTATAGTTGATCAACAACAGAGTGACGGTCAGTAAAGGGTGTGGGTAGCATGTGTGATCTCTGTGTTCAAATCCCTGGCCCTGCACAAACTTATCATAGCAGAGCACACCTATGAATAATCCCAGCATGCAGCAGGGAGAGGTAGAAGGACCACAAGTTCAGGGTTATCCTTGACTGCAGAGCAAGTCTGAGCCAGACTGAGCTAAAGGCCCTGTCTGAATAAGAAGACTGAGTCAGTACCCAGTTTGAGTAACTTAGATGACCCCCGATGTGTGCATACATTTAAATAATATCATCTTCTGTTTAGAGGCGCCAAGAATTATTCCTACCTAGCCAAGAACACTAGAGAAAGAGCTATTTTATTTCTGATACTGAGCAACTCAAAGAACCCTAAATATTCTTCATGCTTTCCCCTTAGGTGATTGGCTCAAATCCTCTAGTGCCACCAGGCTGCTATACCCTAGAACCATCTGTCAACATTGTGCCCACTTTTAAAGATCCAGTTTAGACCAGCCCTACCCAAGAATTCACCCCTTCTATTTCCTCTCTCTATATATATATAATGCTATAATAAATGTTTTTGTCATTAATGACTTCTGTGTCACTGCAAAGATGAGAAAGAGTCCAAGATAGCAAGCTGAATGTCACGCATCTATCTTACCTGAATCTCAACTGAAATGAAGTAACCATTCATTACATAGAACCATGGGGTGTTGGGCAGGCACATCAAGAAAAATTCAGTTGAAAAGTACAGCTTCACAACTCATAAATAACACGAGAAAATTTAGAAAGGGTTACTATAAAAGTACTTTTGGAATTTATGTTTTTTTAAAGCCACCGTCCTACTGTTTATTACTGGTAACAAATTACCAATGACACATCTCACAAATAACTAGACTCGCCAGAACGTGTTGACAGGCTGAGTTGAAAACTGATGAGCTAATGCTCCCTCCAGCCTGGAAGGCTCTGGAAGGCTCTGGAAGCAGAGAACTGCTTCTATTATCCGTCTAAAGGTCCCAACACTGTTTCGCTCATAAAAGGAACTGATTAACTGAAAACAACATTGACCTGAACTGAATGAAGGTTTGATTACGCTAGTGCCCAGAGTGTAAGAAAGAACAAAGTGGGAGAGCCACACTTGTAAACAAGCAATTTCCATGGTCCCCTTGGAGTCAGGAAGTCCTGTGGGGAAGCAGATGACGGGGAGTGAAGAAAAACTCTAGCTATCCAGGGCTGGTGGGAATGGCTCAGCAGTAAAGTATTTGCCGAAGCCTGAAGACATGAGTTGAATCCCTGGAAGTCACACATGTGGAAGAGAAAACTGACTTGCATGGGTTGTCCTCTGACCACATGTGTTACACATTAAACACACATACATAGAAAGAAAAATGGGTCAGTCTAGAGAATACGTTGAGGGTGAAGAATGGGTAAGGCAGGAGAGAGGAGATGCACGGTCATGGTGGCAAAGAGGCTGACCTCTATGCCCCTGGTTCACCTAGTTATTAGTACTCAGAGAAGAAAGCTCCAGAAAGCCGTCTGTAGGACTCGTTTTGCATGCACTCTGCTGGTAGGAAGGGCTGGGATTGGCAGATCCCTGCTCTGGACTTTGGCAAAGCTCTTTGTATACTGGGGGTGGGTCTGAGTCCACATAATCCATATGCAAGGGTGGCCTGTCCACTGGAAACTCACCTTGTCTCAGCCCATGTGGTTCTTTCTAGAGCATCTGTGTGAGTATGTGCGCACACACGCAGAGAAGGAAGGACAGCTCCATACAGAATACTCCTGCGCTGTGGGTGACTCTCTTTCTATCTTCAGTTTAATGGAAATACCGCTGTGTGTGATGTGGAGACTCAGTTGTTCCTCCTGTGCTCATGGGAAGACAGAGAGCTGTTGAATAACAGAAAGGTTGAGTGCCAAGCTGGCTTCCCTCCAAGTCACAGTAATTTGTGATTATCTGCTAATAAGCTGCCTTTTTCATAACCATTTTTATTCACAAGTCATGCATAAATCTCAGAGCATGTCATTTAATATGGAAGATTCTGTTTGGTTTCTTCCTGCAGTGTCATCTAAATGTAAAAAGCATCTATCAGGCTTTCCTCCCTGAATTTCACCATTCTAGAACTCTTAACGGATACAGCTTAGCCATGTGCCAGTGTGGCCGCCAAAAGAGAATGTGTATTCTATTTTTAGTTTTTATAATTTGTATAATATACAAAGTAAATATGTTTGATGTTCCAGGCACGGTGGCACACACTTTAATTCTATCACTGCTTAGTCAGATTCATGGCTTACATTTGTTATTTCAAGGCCATCCTGGTCTACATATTGATTTCCATGAAGATGACAAGCTGGGGCTACAGGAGACCCTGTCTCAAAAGACCAAAGACCAAAACAAAAGAATATGTTTTTATTCTTCCACTTGCTTTCTCTCAATTCCTTCCCTTCCCACTGAACTCTTTCTTTCTAACCAGCCAGTCTCCCCCTTCCTCCTCATCCCTCTCCTCTTTCTCCTCTCTCCTCCCTTTTCTCGCTCGCTATCCCTCTATCTACTCCTCTCCCCCCCTACGAGTTTTAAATTTTTATTAGTTTTATTTTGTGTGTGTGTGTTTTGCCTGCATTTGTGTAAGTTCACCTTTGTTGTGCAAAGCCCACAGAAACAGAAGAAGGCAGCAGATCCCCTGGAATTGGGAGTTTAAGACAGTTGTTAGTCATCATATTAGTGTTGGGAACCAAAACACAGGTCCTTTGTAAAAAGCAGTCAGTCTGCTTAACCACTGAGCCATTTCATCCAGCCCCTGAGTCAACGGAATTTAATTAAGGGTTGCTTGCAGGAAGCTTGGATAGGAGGCCATCTTCTGCAGCACAGGCAATTTACTGGTGGTTACAGCACTGAAGAAAATGATACCATCTGTTTTAGCAACTATTAACTGCCAATAGCTCCTGAAGAAGGGATGAGGCCTCATGGGCATCACCCCATCCATGATGGAATATGAAGAGGCAGGCTACAGAATGAAGGGAAAAAAGTTTTGATAGCCCATGTCTATTCTTAATGAAATAAATCATTGACCTAAGCAGTGTGAATAGTTAGTTCCCTGTGTTCTGGGGAGGAACTCCATTATAATGTATAATGTACATTATACCTGGCAAATATTGGAGTACTGATTTTATAGCAATTTTGTGAGCTAACTTTCCTTGGGGTATTTATTTGCAAACTCTTATTTTGAATAATATGCTATATCTGTTTTATGGACATCAAACTTCAGTACCCTGAGTTTATGCATTTGGGGTCAGGAACAACGGAATAAGGTGAGACTATTTAGTTACTCTTCTCCTTGCTGTAAAATACATATTTGACAAAAGACTTAATGAGAGCACAGGTTTATTCTAGCTCATGGTTCTCAGCTCGTCATAGAGAGGAAGGCATGGGAGCTAGGCCAGGAAGGCAGGTGGCTAGGGTGGCTTGCTTCCAGGGCAGCAAAGCTGGTGGCACAATTTACTCCCCTCTCAGCAGGTGAAGATGCAGAGCCCTCAGGCTGTGACCAAAGCCCACCACACAGTGACCCACGTACTTCAGGGAGGCTCCTGTTACAATGTTCTGCCACCTCCCCTTCCTAAACAGCACCACCAGCTGCTTTCTTCCACTTAAGAGAGCGGAGATGACTAATGCAGGATTGTTGCAGAGATAACACTACTGGTAATGTTGACTAGAGTACTGCTGTTGGTCTCCACAGAGCACAAAAACGTAGCCACACATCCCGGGTCATTAAAAGCTTCTTTTCTGGGCTGGAGAGAGGCTCAAGCATTTAAGACCACTAGTTGTTCTTGCAGAAGACATGGGTTTGGTTCCAAGCCAACAACAGGCTAAGAAACTATTTGTAACTAACTCCAGTTCCCAGGGATCTGACACACTTTTCTGACCTCTTAATGGGCATTGCATGACACTGGGGTGCACGTCACACATGCAGGAAAACACTCAGGACACAAATAAAATAAAATAAAATCCCTTCTTTTCATGGGTATACAATAATGTGCTCTCCAAATGTTTAACTTTGATCCTCAGAAATATAATTCACTCAGACTGAAAAGAACTGAAAAATTTGTGGGTAACACATATGTGGTCTGTATTTTTATCTGAGTATTTACTTTTTTGTCAAAATAATGAATGGTCTCTTCATTCTTCTTTAGATTTCGAATCCCCTTCTGTGTTCATTTTCCCTCTTATACCTTATACGACATAAGAGTGCTACTTTTCTTCTTGTATCAGACGAGTGGCTCAAACAGCCTGATTCAGAAAGAGATCACTATACCAGAAGAGTTGGGAGTAAACCTGAAAGATTCTTGTCTTGAACATGATGGAGGCAGCCTACAAAATCTATCTGGCTCTAATTTTATGTCACTCTACAGCTAATGAATTATACTCCATTGTAATTCTATTAGCAAAGAGACAATGCCAAATAATGATAGTGAATCTGCAGAGGAGTTCACACTTCCAGAGCTTGAGTGGGTTACTAAAAAAGTAAGGTGAAATCTGTGCCCTAGATCCCCCTGCATGGATGTCAGGACACAGAGGGCTTTGTGGATGTGGAAACATTCAACGCTGAGTGTGGCAGATCTTGGTCATGCGTGAGGTGGTGTGAGAACTGCTAGATTGTATTATGTTTGCTTTTCTACATCTTAATCCTACTGAAAAAACTGGAGGTCCAGGAACCCTCACAGACTATTTCTCAGTCTCATTTCCACCCCACTAAAGAACTGGTTTCCTTTCAGAGCCTTCCAGAAAGACCTGGGGTTCTCCAGATTGTATCTTCCAGGGATACCCTAGCAAGCCCCAGGGATCACTTGCTTCTCTTCCCTCAAAATAGAATTAGAAGTGCACACCATCGCTGGGCGTGGTGGACATTGCCTTTTAATCACCAGCACTCAGGAGGCAGAGGCAGGTAGATCTCTGTAAGTTTTAGGGCCAGCCTGGTCTACATATGACTTCCAGGACAGACCAGGTGGGACTAAGGGAGACCCTGTCCTCAAAAAAAAATGCACGAACATCATGATCAAAGTTTCATTTAATTTAATTTATTTTTATTAGTTATTTATTTAGTTTAGTTTAGGTTTAGTTTTTGGTTTTTGGAGACAAAAAGCTGTAGCCTGGGCTGTCCTGAAACTCACTATGTAGACCAGGGCTGACCTCTGCAAATCAAAGAGACTGGCCAGCCTCTGCCTCCTGAAAGTGCTGGGATTAAAGGCCCTTGCCCACCACGCCACACCATACCCAGGTTTTTTTTTACGTGGGTTTTGGGGGATCAAACTCAAGCTGCCAGACTTGGGGAAGTACTTTAAAATTACTACAGTCTGCTCTCCGCCCACAGGGAATTTTTTCTTATATAATTAAAGGAGTAATTTTTTTTTAAACAAAGAGGGGGGGACCCATTTTTTTTGTAAAACTTTGTGACAGAAATCTAAAACACATAAAATTAATGAGCTTTCACCCCTTGCACCCACTACTCAATGTAAACAATTACCAACACCCCACTGTATGGAAGTCTTAAATTGGATTTTCCTTTACTTTCAATAAAAATATCTCATCAGTATTTTTTATCCTGCTTTGGTCATCGGTTAAATAAAGTAAGACAGTTTCCTTTATTTTTTCATATACAATCACAAATGAATAATGATGATTCTTGTATTTAGTACCATATTAATTTACAACACTACTTTTGGGTGGCCTTCCCTTTTGGGCAGTGCACATACTATATTTTTCGTTGATTAGCACGAGACTAGTCTACGAACCTTTTAGTCAGAAGTTGTGGTGCTGCTTGCCGCAACGGTTTAAGCTAGGGATGGCCAACGTGAGCATGGAAAAGTTTAAGAGTTATGCCAAAAGTAAACGCGTGAGCGGAGGAGGTAGCTCAAATTTTGATCTAGCATGCCCAGGTCCCTGTTCACTCCCAGTAACCACCGAAAAAGTCACATGCAACGGAAGGATTTCTTCCTAGTTCACATTCATCATCGCACACCAACACCCATCCTCATCATCATTGTGTATGATCACTAAAAAAAATTGCATGCATCACAAAATTATCTCCCTGATCCCTAACTATGAGGGACACTTTGGGTGGCCCCCATAACTGGGAAGGTGAATTTTGGATCAAGAAACCAAATTTCTAGGTTCAGATTCGTCATGGCTGTGAAATCTTTTTCCTTTCTTTTGTCTCAAAATTTTTACTTGAAACGTAGTGCTTTAAAATGTCCCTCAAATGACATCCGTCTTATCAAGGAAATTGCCGGAGGTCCTGATACAAGAGGCTTAAGATTTCGTGGGTTGAAATCTCTGTTTTCATGTCTGTTGCAAGCAGTTAGAGATGGAAAATAAAATAATGTGAACTCTTGTTTACTACTCAGGGTCTCTGTGCCCTGCACGCAAAGGGTATGTCTCGACCTTGGTCCTCTCTAAAAGACTGAGATTCAGGATGGGAAGGCTCAGCGGATGAGTCCTTCTACCTCCAGCATTCTTCTTTTGATGGCACCGACGCCAATCATTATGACAGCTGCAGGGATCCAGTGCTTGTCCCACAGCTAACATTGAACCTTTTCTCACTCTGCTGCTGTTAAACAGAAGAGAACTTCAAATCAAGTAAGACTGTAAAGGGGCTGATAATAATAGGGTCTGGTGGTCCATTGGAAGAAGCTTGTTGAAAATTCCCAGAACATTTGTTTCAGGGCAAGAAACTCATTACAGCTAGCTGACAAAAAATGAGAAGTGAAATCGTGAGCTAGACTAGGACTCTGGGAGCTTATTCCACATGACGCCAACCCCAGGATGAACTGGAACCACAAGCTTGGATGCCATCACCTTCTTCACATACCCACCTGTCTGGGTTCACCTTCTGCCAATCATCATTCTCCTCACTCATTCATTCCAAGCTCCCAAGTCCCCAGGCCTTGTCCAGATGATCCTTCTGTTCTCCTACACTTTGACTCATTGCTCCAGTTTGGGGAATTGTGTCATGTGGTAGGGGTATATACCTATGTACACTGTACCGCATGTGTGACCATGTGTGTGGAGGACAGAGCTCAATGTTGGGTATCCTTTCCAATCTCTCTACATAGTAATTTGTTGTTGTTGTTGTTGGCATTTGTTTTTGTTTTTGAAGAGCCTGTTATCATCATCTCACTCCAATAAGACTGACTCGGATCAGCAGAAACGAAATGATACCAAGTAGCTGGCAGAGGTTGTGGGAACAGGGGAACACTCACCCTGCTCGTGGGAATGTAAAATTTGTATCGACCACTATGGAAAGCAGTGTGGAGAACCCTTAGCGAAGACACAGATGGAGTCTTTCCATGAATCCCAGTCATACCACTCTCGCGGTAGATACCACAAGCCAACTCTTTAGGCCACAGATACATGCACACCCATGTTTATTGCAGCTCTCTTCAAAATAGCAAAGCTGGAACCAACCCAGGATGCGCCCCAACTGACGAGTGGATAGAGAAAATGTGGTACATGTATAAACAATGGATTCTATGCAGCGGTAAAGAGAGGACCTGACATCCTAAACTTTGCAGGTAAATGGATGGAGAAATAGAAGACATTATATTAGTGAAGTAACACAGTCCCAAAAAACAAACGACAAATGGTATCCCTCATCCTGGTGCTAGCACAACTACCGATTGATATGGCAACTGAGCAAACATTAATTTGGGCCTTGAAAACAATTGTGCTCGTATATTGTGAATCCCTTAAAAAATAAATAAATAACAATTAAAAAAATAAAAATAAAAAAGATTTTTTTTTTTTTTTTTTTTTTTTTTTAATTTTTTTTATTCATGTATACATTGATCATATCCACCAGTAACTCACCCTCACCTTTCCTGAATACTGCCATTGATGTTTAGCTTTGTCTAAGTAACGCGACCTAGAATAATCTGGGAAGAGAGATCCTCAGTGGGGGAATTACCTACATTGGGTGTGGCCTGTGAGGAGTTTGTCTTAAGGTTAATTGGTTGTGGGAAAGACCTCCCACTGCGTGCAGCACCATTCCCTAGCAAGTAAAGTCTTGAACTAATGTAATGCCTGCAATTATTCACATCAATCATCTGCTGCTTGATGGGGTGGATATGCTATGACACAATCTCTTTGAAATTCCAGGCCTTGAACTTCCAGGGAGAGACTGTAAACCTGGAAATTTCAAGTTCGAAATAAAAAACCCTTCATATCCTCTAATATTGTCTTTCTTGAGGGAGGATTTTATATAACACAAACAAAAAAAAAAAAAAAAGCAAAAAAACGAATAGGACAAATAAAAACTATCGCCAAAAAGCACAAAAAAAAAAAAAAACAAAAATCCCAAACCAGGGTACCTCAATACCAAAACCACACTTAATACCCATCACAATCCAACGAATCATTGAATCATCTTCGCTCTTAAAAATATAAACGACCAAACAAGCCTCTCAACAACCTACAGTATGCCTCGCTAGTGGAACGATAAAACTATGACTACCCTCGTCTGGACTTGGCTCACTAACGGCACAAGATAACCGCTACTCATCATGACGGGTGACATGGATCACAACCATTATACCACACAGACAAGCCACTGCACAACACTTCCAACCTTATCACCCGCTCTCTAGATTTTTCTACCCTTTCTTACTTTTATTTTTTTTTTTTAGTTTTTATTTAAATTTACATTTATTTATATTATGATTTATTTAATTATTTATTTAAGAATTATGTATATATCTGCATGCAGGTCTGTAGCACCCGTGTCGTGCAAATGCGGCGGATGTCAGAAGAGAACGTCGGATCCCCTGGACCTGAAGTTCTCCTGGAACTGGAGTCTCTCCTAGACAAATTGGAGTGACAGACGGTGCTCAGCCCCATGCCTGTGGAGTGCTGGGATCAAACCGGGATCTCTGCAAGACGGCCAGCGACTCCTAAATGCTAGCCTCCACTCTCACCACTCAGCCCCCTAACCCCCTTTCTTCTGCAGTGTCCCTGGAGCCTTGGTTGATGGGAGCTGGGGCTTGGCATAGATATTCCAAGCCAGCTCTCCATCCCTGAAGTGCTTTTTTTTTTAATAATATTTATTTATTTATTATTTTTGTTAGAGTGTACTGTCTGCATGTAGGTTGGTGCACACCGTGTTGATGCAAATGCTGTGGAGGTCAGAAAGGTGTTGGATTCTCCTGGGAAACTGGAGTTAAAGACATTTCCTAGCCACCGGTGGTGGGTGCTGGAATCAAACCAAAATATAGAGAAAGGATATAAATATTTCCAACTAGGATGATGGGTAACATAGTGATATTTCAGAAAAACTGAGATTCTTGGTAAACCTAAAATCAGAAGAACATTTCTTAGTAAAAGACAAGAAAGGTAAAGAAGAGTAAATGAATGAAACAAGGAGTTTTTGATAACTCCCGTTTGCTAAGTAAGAGTTCCTGGCTCCCTTCCCCCTATGACTCGTCTCTTGTGACTTGGCTTATTTACTTTTTTTTTTTTTCTTGAAATGACTGTCTATTGGTTTATCTTTTTTGTTTTTTGGTCGTTTCAAGACAAGGTCTCCTGGGAACTCGGCTCTATAGACCAGGCTGATCTTGACTCACAGGAAGGGGGGGGGGGGGGGGAGGGGGGGGGGAGATCCACCTGCGCTGCCTCCCAGTGCTAGATTAAAGGTGTGACAACCACCACGCCCAGCTAGGACACTAAAGTAGATCTACGTGTGTAATTTTCTAATGCAGATTCAAATGATTGGAGTGTAGTTCAGAGAAGTCTATAGTTGGTGCTGGTCACTTTCCCTTCAGTCCCCCCAATAAATAGGATACAAAATACAGTTTGTTCCCTAAGGGCATTGGAAAAATGGCCTGGTTCTCTCTCAGGAAATCCTACCCAGAACATTATTGAGAATTATGAAGTCCTTTGTAAGTACCAAGAAGCTTTAGCATTTTTGGAGGGATTTTCTGTTACACCGTGGTTACCTGTCTGATTGGCTCTCTCCCAACAGTTTGAACCCAGAGAGACGAACAGCATCAAGTACACACCTCTCTAGATCCCAGCTCTATCATTTGAATCTGCCTACAGAAAACAAACAAATAAATCTATGAAGTTTACAAAGCAGAACACCGAAAAAAATAAAAAGGCACATGAGTCTTAGGTCACTCCAGGAAACACGTTTTACTTCCATGTGGGACGGCCAGCGTGAGCCGCCTGCAGACACTGGTGGGACCAGACAGCATGCAGGGGGCAGGGAGGCAGAGAGGTGGGAACATGGAGGCCATAGAGAGACAGAGAGAGAGTAGGAAGGAAGAGAGAGATGGGGGAAAAAGAGAGATAGCCGGGGAGAGAAGAGAGAGAGAGAGAGAGAGAGAGAGTTATGGCATTTTGGGGTCACACTTTATACCCAGGGGGCAGGGCCTCAGGTTAGTGGGAAGGGGTCAGAGGAATGGCAGCTTCTGGAGGAATTGGGCACCTGTGTGCCCCTTAGGATTAGGATTCTGGGAACCTGGACTTGACGTTCCAGCCTTTTGCTTATGATAAGGAAATGGAGCACTGTTTTCTCTCTCTCGCGCTTCTGTATCTGCTATCAGAGCTGGATCAGGTTCGAAGTCTTGGGGGACCAGCATTGTCAGGCTGGAGGGTTAAATCCGGTTTCCCATTTGGCTGCTGTGGGTGCTCTGCCCGGTGGGTTTGGTCCAGATCGATAGTGGCCAATACTTTTAGTGGACATTTTCTATGCAACTGAAAAGGACAAGCTGGTTGAGTCTTGTTTGAGTATAACAGTGCAGGGACTTCACGGTACCAACAGGGGGCTACTGGTACATTAGCAATTGGAGGGTCCCTGCTTAGGGTCTGCAGAGGGAAAGAGGATTTGTACCCTGGTTTGAGAAGTGGAAAAAGTTTTAGTACACTGAGCTCTAGAATGAGGGCCATAACCATGAGAATATAAAAGGTGGTATATTCTGGCATGGCACATTTTAAAAATCTGTCACTATCTCTGAGATATTTTCTAACCTGACACAGTAGATTCCTCCTCGCCTATCTCTCTGGTATAAGCTTTTCATTTCTATTCTTAGATTACATTTCCTGGTGGGTGATGAAAACCACACGTTTAACTCAATAAATGAAGTTTGTTTTGGGGTTAAGGTCAGTTGAGGTTCTGTCCTTAAGGGGTCACTCAGGCCTTGCGCTGGCTCTCTTCACCAGTTCCATCCATGTGAGAACAAAGTCAGTCCTTGCTTGGCTGCACCTTCCCTTTGAAGCCTGAGGAAGTTTCTCCTCTATATGACTTTCCTCCTTTGACTGGACACGGGCAGGATGAAGTCCTTTTAAGTGAATCTCCAAGACTTCCCTGGCGCGGGATGACTGGTGCCTCACTGCCACAGGACATGCACAAAGTTGCGGATGCAGGACCCTAGGACCCCAGTCGACCTCAGAGGGTAGGAGCCAAAATATTGTCCCTTCAAATCCCCTTGCCAAATCAGACTGGAGTTTTAAGTGTGGTTGCTAAACCTCCAAGAGGATCGTTTGAATTAATTTGGTATATTAATTGCTGTGGGCAAAATAATTACGCCCAACTGATAATAAAAGCTCATTGTAGGAACCTGGTAGTGGCTGCAGCACAGGCTAGGAAAGGATGTTACTTACTGGCTTGTGTTGCTGGCTCGTGTTCAGCCTATTGTATACATTATAGAAATATCTGGCCAAGGGTGGCATTGTCCACAATGGGCATAGGCCAGTCCAATGAAGGCAATTATTGGAAGTTTCTCAGCCAGGTGTAATCAAGTTGACATTAAACCTTTGCGGTAAATCCTACAATTTGTTCTTTAAGGTCTATATAGGTCATTTAGGTACTCAAAGTACAATGATTTTAAACCATGCAGGCAAAAGTGTCAGAAGGAAGATAACAACATAGTCCATGAAACAAACCCAAGATGATAAAGAGGTTAAAACCAGTACCTTCTCAAATGAAGGCCATGTCACTTGTCCCAGATTTTTAATTATAGCTTTGAAAAGGAACAGGAAGGGGGGCGTCAATCGTCACCTACCACCAGTAGACAGGAAATTCTTAGGTCTCACCCAATTTGGTTACATTCAGACTGTCTGTGTGGTCACCAGAGTAAAACCTAATTTCTATGAAAAACTATTAAGTAACATACAAAGATCAACGAGTAATAAAACAATTTTTAGTATGTATGGGTAACTCTACATATGTCTGTTTTACTTGATGCTGTAACTAGGTATTTAGTACCTGGTAGGTGGAACACAAGTTCTTCATTTTTTTTTGTTTTTTTTTTTTTTTGTTGGCTTTGTGAGACAGGGTCCCCTGGAGCCCCAGCCTGTCCCTTGACTCACTCTGTAGACCAGGGAGGGCCCTTGAACTCACAAGATCCGCCTGCCTCTGGCCTCCCAAGTGCTAGGATTAAAGGCGAATGCGGCCACCACGGAGCTCTGGAAACAATTGTCTTGTATATGCCGTAAATTACGATTAAAATTCTTTAAAAGTGAACAGTACTTCAATGCATACCTCACTAATAAGGTTCTAAATAAGTTTGGTGATGACACTTTGTAAAGTTTGTGCTAAGTAAAGGCACATGCATTGTAACCATACAGACAGATCTTAATATGCTGTTTTTAAACACGTCATACAATAAACACATTTATCCACACGATTCCTTTAAGAGATTTTTATACTAGTGGTTGTATTGAACCGTCAATATGCATTGGAAAAACCACCTTTAGAAATAATTATTTAAAACTGGCAAGCATCTGATTATGATGCTGCCAGGCTGAAGATGACAGCAGCACCTTTAGTTCTAAGACTATGAACTTCTTGAAATACTTTAACAAGTGGGGAAAACAAATATATTGTAATAATTAAAGAACTGACAATATCAAAGGTACTTAGGGCTGTTTCATTGGAGGGAAGAGATTGCAGGGGAAACCGTGTGCCACTGTCCAAGTGCCTGAGTATGAGTGAATCCAGGGATTTTTAAAATGGTCTCTGGGCAGAAGGACGGTGGCATAGCAGGATGAAAAAGAAAAGAAAAAAAAAAATCTGTTAGTGAACCCGTAAGGGTTAAAAAATCAGGTCTTCAGACGTATGGAAACAAGAAAAAACTGGAAAAGAAATTTTTAGTTGTAATACCTTTGGAAAAATAATTTGGACAGATAAGAAATAAGATAAACAGTTGACAAATAGGAAACCTGGAGTTTCAAATCAGGCCTTTGAAAAAAAAATTAAGAGGCAATGCCAAAAGAAAATTATTTTTTGTTTTGCGCAACATAGAATAAAACAAGTTTGAAGTGGCCATTTTGTTTTGACAGAAATTAATACACACAAGAATATGGACACATGTCAGTTACAAAGACACATTGAAGAACAGTTATAACACACGGACAGATTGGACAGACACATGACCTACCTGTATCCATTAACTCTGGAAAATAGGGGAGAGCCCCTTTTATCTAAAGTTGTCCATTGTGTAGGGCTGTGAAACCATTAATTGCAATTATCACATTTACAAAGAATTACTTAGAGTTTAAGACAGCTGCTTAGGTGTACACCTACAAAGGATGGTGGACAGGGCAGGCAGGGAAATCTGGTGGCTTGTGTATTACCTGCTAATTTAATGAGAAAAAGTTAGTTGAGGGGAAAATCAAAAAGTCCCAGCCAGTTGAAAGTTTACTGCCTGAGGGAAAAGCTAGATGCTAGTGAGACAGGGTGTGGTCGGCAGACCTTCTTAATCTCAGATAGAGAGGCTTCTCAAAAGATCCCAGATAGGGCGTGGGGCACGCCTTCTTTAATCCTAGCACGTGGGAGGCCAGAGGCAGGCAAATCTTTGGGAGTTCAAAGGCCCAGCCTGGTCTACAGAGTGAGTTCCAGGACAGCTGGGACTAACAGGGAGCCCTGTCTCAAAAAGAGACCAAAAAAAAAATATCACAGCCAGGTTCAAAGTTGTACGTGCCTGAGGACAAAAACTGATGCAGGTTTGGACAGGGCCTGGTCAACACACCTTCTTAATCTCAACACAGAGGATTGTATCCTGAAGCAGACAAAAAATGGATTCCTGAAATAAAATGGGTTTATAAAGAAAAAACAATGAAAGGGAAAAATGTCAAAATCTGAAAAAATCCCTTAAAATCAGGCAAAATTTTGTTTACAAAAGTTTTTATGTTTTAAAAAGCCAAGATAGAAAATCTCAAAGAAAAGCCTGTAAAAATTAACTATTCATACAAAGTAACAAAGGACATTGTATTTTTGACATGGGATGTGAAAAACCAATAAACTCAGAACCTTGGACCACTCTTGTACAAATGATTAATGTGATTCCCAAGTGACTTTGTATAATCCAATATAAAACCCAAAAACCAAAATTGTTAAAGGAGCAGATCATGCCCTTAAATAAATTGCAAGAGAAATAGAACATACAATTAAATAAGTCATGAGGTATTACAAGGCCTGATGTGAATTTAGGCTTTTTGCCATGTGGGCTTAGTAGAGGGTGTGGTTTAGTGCCGCCATGGAAACGGGGGCATCCGCAAAGCCTCAAGATGGCGGCTGAGGATTAGCATGGTTGCTATGGAAACAGTCTGCAGCATATCTGTTTGAATGCCAGGCGGGAGAAAAAGCCTGGTGCATGGCGACTGGGGCAAAAACCGCATGGCGGGAGTAGCAGGTGGCAAGTGGGCATCAGAGAAGGCAACAGTAAAAGAAAGAAAAAAGGCTGCAGAGGGGAGAGGAGGTATAGAGGGAGAGGAGAGGAGAGGAAAAAAAGAGATGTGAAGTCTTTTTAGTCGCAGAAGCAGCCACCTGAGGGATAAGGGGCAGCCACCTGAGGGATAAGGTGCATCCGCCTTAATTCTAAATGGGCACTGGTCAGAAACTCCAGGTCTGGGTGACCAGTGTGGGAGTCTCTGAAATCGGGGCCTATGAGTCTGTGAAGCAGCATCCCAAAATCACAGAGGAAGCCAAAAGTCGGGTCCGGAGTCTGTCTCCAGTGTCCCTGTAGACAGTAATCTGGACAGAAAAAATTGGGGGAACCCTGATTATGCCAGCACTCAGAGGTTTCTGTTAAAAACGGATGGAACAGAATGGAGAATATTGGGAGACTAAAAAGAATGAAGGATGAAGAGGAAAGACAGGGTCCGAGGGCAGTAGGTCAGAATTCAGTTAGGAGATGTTGAGGCGGAGAGGGCAGCTAGGGGCGACAGAACACACACAGGAGTACACAGAAGGTAGGGATGGGAGATGAAATCTCCCTTCACTCAGGTGCCCATCTGTCTGGCCACCCTTGAGGTGACTTGGGAAGTCTTACCATAAGGGTGACACACATATAAACCCTGTGCTTGGTCATCACTAGTGTGATGAGTGCCCGATAAGGTTAAATGACCTCGGTGGAAACACGGGTTGGGGCTCAATCAGATTCCATAGCCCAAAACCTCTAACTCTCATGCAACAGTCACATGGGCATAGGTAGGGTAGGAAGGATAGGAGACAGTACTCAGGTGAAAGATGCTGGTGTCATAAATCTAGAAAAAATCAGTACCTTTCTTACACCAACAACATGCAACTAGAGAAGACTCAAGAAGTCCTTCCACTCACAATAGCCTCAAAAAACAAATAAAAATCCTAGGAACAAAACCTAATCAAAGACACAAGGATCCTCTACAACAAAACATTTTTAAACCCTGAAAAAGGAAACTGAGGAAGACAATCAGAAGATGACAAACCTCCCTGCTCATGGGTTGGGAGTTCCCCCGATTTCTCTCTGTCTCCCTGCTCCCTCTCTGTCTCTGTCTGCCTTCTCTGCCCCCCTCTCCTGCCTCCCTGCCCCCTGCCATGCTTCCAGTTCCCCATCACTGTCTACAGGCGGCTTATGCTGGCAGTCCCACATGGAAGTAAAGCATGTTCCTAGAGTGATCTAAGCCTCATGTGCCTTTTATTGGGGTTTCATGCTTTTTTATTACTTAATATTATGGTGCCATAGGCTTGGTCGGAGCCTGAAATGTTTTTATCAGGTGGGGTGCTCGCTGGCTTTTGATCTGGCAGGCGCTCTCCAGCTCTCACCCCGAAAAGGACTTCTGAACCTTTTTTTTGGAACACCTAGAACAGACTTGCTGCAGTGTATTTCTCCAGACAACCAGCATTTCTTTTTTTTTTTTTTTTTTTCTTTTTTATTATTTATTAATTTTTTTTTATTCTTTTTTTTTTTTTTTTTTTTTTTTCCAGTTCAGTTTAGCATATTTCCTTTCCCTCCCCCCCCACCCCACACCCCATCCCAGCATCATGCATTCTGCCACAACTGTCCTGCAACTTTCTCTCAGTTTTTTTCATTTTTTAGCTATAAGTGATAATCCATGAGTACAAAGCATACTTATGTAAACCAAGTTTGCAGCTGTTGTGCCCAAACCACCACAGCCCATCCATCTAGCAAGGGGTGAGGGGCTGTATGTTCAACAAGTTGATCAATATGAGTAGTATCCAGCCACTACATTGTTGTAGTTTTCAGCCAATTCACCCCAATCGCAGCCCTTACATATCTACCACAGCCCCTCTTCCGCAGATTGTTTTCGCCTAAGCTTGGAAAAGGGCACACGGTGGATAGCGAAGCAAAAAACAGTCCACTCTCTCTGAGCTGTTGTCTTGGACTCTGGTCAATTCTGGCTTGTTTCCTTTCATGGGCTGAAAGTTTGTCCAGGAATAACCTTTTGATCCTACTAATGAACAACAAGCAATTAGATATATAGGCTATTTAAACAGCATAATAGTTATGGTATTAGGTTACTTTGGTATAGACACATTGTTTGGATGATATGTTAATCATGAATTACATTTTTCCCCCCTGTTAAATATGACAGGGTCTTGGTGTGGCTATAACATCTCCTAACCCTGTAGAGGATGTAAGCTTGTGGCATCAGCCATGGGTTTTCCTCCAAGGAGAGAGCCAATAGCATTAGATTTGGGACTTTATACAGGCATATGGCTGCTTCTGCTGCCACAGTATTCCAGGCAGGTGAGGTGTATGATAGCTTGGGTGCTGACGTGTGGAGTCTTGACTCCAAGGGAGACCCGTATTTGCTTTATTGGTTTTAGTGGCCTTTGGTAATACTCTCTTCGTTATTCCAGAGGCCATCTGTACACTTGCATGGTTGATCTCAATACATCTTTCCATGTTAACGTCAGGTCTCAGCGCAGGGCCTTATCGCCTCTCTTCTTCAGATATCCCAGTTTAGAGCAAGGAGCCTTTACCTTTTTGGGGCCTTGGATCCCTGGCCAACATTCCCTGTAGAATAATCCATTGCTGATGTCAGAGCTCCGCGTATTAATATATTTGCTTAAGTGCATAGCTTAAGGAACTTTAGTTGCTACCAGCCAGCCCTCCGGGGGTCGTGTTTCTGGGAGTCCCCTTGCAGGAAGAAACACAGGTTCAGTGGACGGCATGCAGAAATGAAAATCAAGAGAAGTTTTTCTCAAATCTACAGCACTTTATTGAACTGGGGCAAGAGATTATATAGTAGTCTTGGGAGGGCAGAACAAAGGATTTGGCAAAGTTTTACATTTACATAGGTAGGTAAAAGAAACTCATTGTACGAGATTACAGAGCACACAGAGCAGGAAACTAAAACATCACAAAGTTTAGTTAGGAAATGAACTTTCTTATGTTATAGATCGTAAAAATGTATAAATCTATATGAGACAGCCTGTTACCGAGGAAAATAACATTTAAGAAGAAAAAAGAGAACATCAATAGTTAACTCTTGATTACAAAACCACAATTGAAAGTTACAGCGCACTGAATAGAGATATAACTATGTCACAGTACAAAGTTCTTTAGCAGCAGATATTGACCTTCTATCCTCTATCCTAATTCTATAGAGCGATAATATAATCTTAGCATCCTAAAGTTAATAGTTTCTTTTAAGTTTCTATTGAAGTACAAAACCTTAATTCACAATATTAATATCCTAATAACTAATATTTATTAGTTTTATCTAACTCTAAACTTGCCTAAATCTAAGTTTAAAATTTTTACTGATAAAACAAATGAAGGACTGTTCCCTGTTTGGCTTCCAGCTAACAGCATTGTTTTTGTTAGACAATTGAGCTGGTGCTAGTAAGGAGATTGTATTCTGCCTGCTTTACTTGGAGAGCGTGTAGAATCCAGGCCGTTTTAACAATTATGTGAAACTAACTCTTGAATGTGAAAAGAAAATGTCTTGATCCTACCTCTTTGTCTAGTGGCACCAGATGAGATAAAAGGATATATACTAGTTTTATGTGGTTTAAGCGGGAATTTTTGTTTTAACCTTAATGAAACGCGCAGAATGTTCTTCATTCATCAGGGCACAATTTTTTAATACCACGGTGACAGGAAATTTCGTTAATCAACTGCTTCTTTGTTTTAAGGACATCTCGAGGTGTAAGGCAGTGACATGTACTGATCATGCGGAATCATATTATTGATTTTCATTTGATCTGAATGCAAGTCCTGTAACCTTGACTACCTTCATATACCAATCGTAAAGCGAGGAAAATAGGCCAGAGCCACGCTTCACATATTATATTGTTTGTAGAGAGAAAGGTCCCAACCCATGAGCATGGGAGGTTTGTCCATCTTCTGATGTCTTCCTCAGTTTCCTTTTTCAGGGGTTTAAAATGTTTGTTGTAGAGATCCTTGTGTCTTTGGTTAGGTTTGTTCCTAGGTATTTTATTGTTTTTGAGGCTATTGTGAGTGGGAAGGTCTCCTTGTAGTCCTTCTTCAGTTGCATGTTGTTGGTGTAAAGAAAGGCTACTGATTTTTCTAGATTTATGACAACCAGCATTTCACGATGAGGTACTGTCTCCTCTCCTTATCCTACCCTACCCTATGCCCATGTGACTGTGCATGAGAGTTAGAGTTCTTGGGCTATGGAATCTGATTGGGCCCCAATCCACGTTTCCACCGAGGTCATTTAACCTTATCGGGCACTCATCACACGTGTGATGACCGAACACAGGGTTTATATGTGTCACCCTTATGGTAAGACTTCCCAAGTCACCTCAAGGGTGGCCAGACAGATGGGCACCTGAGTGAAGGGAGATTCCATCTCCCATCCCTACCTTCTGTGTACTCCTGTGTGTGTTCTGTCGCCCCTAGCTGCCCTCTCCGCCTCAACATCTCCTAACTGAATTCTGACCTACTGCCCTCTGCCCCTGTCTTTCCTCTCATCCTTCATTCTTTTTAGTCTCCCAATATTTTCTGTTCCATTCTGTTTTTAAAGAAACCCTGAGTGCTGGCAAAATCAGGGATTCCCCCCAATTTTTTCTGTCCAGATTACTGTCTACAGGGACACTGGAGACAGAATCCGGACCCAAATTTTGGCTTCCTCTGTGATTTTGGGATGCTGCTTCACAGACTCATAGGCCCCGATTTCAGAGACTCCCACACTGGTCACCCAGACCTGGAGTTTCTGACCAGTGCCCATTTAGAATTAAGGCGGATGCACCTTATCCCTCAGGTGGCTGCCCCTTATCCCTCAGGTGGCTGCTTCTGAGACTAAAAAGACTTCACATCTCTTTTTTTCCTCTCTCTCCCTCTCCCTCTCTACCTCCTCTCCCCTCTGCAGCCTTTTTTCTTTCTTTTACTGTGCCTTCTCTGCTGCCCCACTGCACCTGCTACTCCCGCCATGCGGTTTTTGCCCCAGTCGCCATGCACCACATGGCTCCCCCCCCACATTCAAACAGACATGCTGCAGACTGTTTCCATAGCAACCATGCTAATCCTCAGCCGCCATCTTGAGGCTTTGTCTGCACATGCCCCCGTTTCCATGGCGGCACTAAACCACACCCTCTATTACACCCGCATGGCAAAAAGCCTAAATTCATATCAGACCTTGTAATAACTAATGCTATATTTCTATATTCTAATTCTCTTGCAATTTATTTAATGGCATATTCTGATCCTTTCACAATTTTGGTTTTTGGGTTTTATATTGGATTATACAAAGTCAATTGGAATTACATTAATACATTTTTATACAGAGTTTCCAAGGTTTGATTTTATTGGTTTTTCATCCATTTCAAAATACAATTTTCATTTTTTACTTTTGTATGGATAGTTAATTTTTACAGGCTTTTGTTTGAGATTTTTACATCATTTGGCTTTTTAAACAAAACTTTTGTAAACAAAACTTTTGCCTAATTTTAAGGGATTATTTCAGATTTTGGCATTTTCCATTTCATTGTTTTTTCTTTATAAACCCCATTTTATTTCAGGAATCCATTTTTTGTCTGCTTCAGGATACAATCCTCTGTGTCTGAGATTAAGAAGGTGTGTTGACCAGGCCCTGTCCAACCTGCATCCAGTTTTTGCCTCAGGCAGTAAACTTTGACCTGGCTGTGATCTTTTTTTTTTTGGTCTCTTTTTGAGACAGGGTCTCCCTGTAGTCCCAGCTGTCCTGGAACTCACTCTGTAGACCAGGCTGGCCTTGAACTCACAAAGATCTGCCTGCCTCTGCCTCCCAAGTGCTAGGATTAAAGATGTGCGCCACCACGCCCAGCTGGGATCTTTTGAGAAGCCTCTCTATCTGAGATTAAGAAGGTCTGCCGACCACACCCTGTCTCACTAGCATCTAGCTTTTCCCTCAGGCAGTAACCTTTCACTTGGCTGGGATCTTTTGATTTTCCCACTAACTAAATTTATTCTCATTAAATTAGCAGGTAATACACAAGCCACCAGATTTTCCTGCCTGCCCTGTCCACCATCCTTTGTAGGTGTACACCTAAGCAGATGTCTTAAACTCTAAGTGATTCTTTGTAAATGTGATAATTGCAATTAATGGTTCCACAGCCCCAGACAATGAAGGACAACTTTAGATAAAAGGGGACTCTCCCATTGTCCAGAGTTAATGGATACAGTTAGGTCATGTGTCTGTCCAACCTGTCTGTGTGTTATAACTGTTCTTCAATGTGTCTTTGTAACTGTCACGTGTCCATGTTCTGTGTTTCTTGTCAAAACAAAGTGGCCACTTCAAACTTGTTTTATTCTATGTTGCGCAAAAACAAAAAAATTAAGTTTACTTTTGGCATGCCTCTTAATTTTTTTTTCAAAGGCCTGATTTGAACCCAGGTTCCTAAGTTTCTACACTGTTTATCTTATTTCTTATCTGTCCAAATTATTTTTCCACAGGTATTACAACTAAACATTTTCTTTTCCAGTTTTTTCTTGTTTCCAGATGTCTGAAGACCTGATTTTTTAACCCTTACGGGTTCACTAACAGATTTTTTTCTTTTCTTTTTCTCCTGTGCTATGCCACCGTCCTTCTGACCAGAGACCATTTTAAAAATCCCTGGATTCACTCATACTCTGGTACTTGGACAGTGACACATGGCTTTCCCTGCAATCTCTTCCCTCCAATGAAACAGCCTAAGTACCTTTGATATTGTCAGTTCTTTAATTATTACATATAATTCTGTTTTCCATCACTTGTTAAAGTATTTCAATAAGATCATAGTTTTAGAACCAAAGGTGCATGATGTCATCTCAGCCTTGGCAGCATAATTAATCAGAGCTGCATGTTTTAAATAATATTTCTAAAGGTGTTTTTTCCAATGCATATGACGGTTCAATACAACCACTAGTATAAAAATCTCTTAAAGGAATGTGTGGATAAATGTGTTTATGTGTATGACATTGTTAAACAGCATATTAAGATCTGTCTGTATGATCACAATGCATGTGCCTCTGCTTAGCACAAACTTTACAAAGTGTCATCACCAAATTTATTTATTAGAACCTTATTTATGAGTGTATGCATGAAGTACTGTTCACTTTTAAGAATTCTATAATGTAATTATGGCATATACAAGAAATTGTGTTCCACCTACCAGGTACTATATACCTAGTTACAGCTTCAAGTGAAACAGATATATGTAGAGTTACCCATACATACTAAAATTGTTTTATATATCTGTTATACTTTGTATGTTACTTTAATATTTTTAAGAGAAATTAGGTTTTACTTCTGGTGACCACACAGACAGTCTGAATGTAACCAATTTGGGTGAGCCCTAAGAATTTCCTGTCTACTGGTGGTAGGTGACGATGAGCCCCCCTTCCTTTTCCTTTTCAAAGCTATAATTCAAAATCTGGGACAAGTGACATGGCCTTCATTTGAGAAGGTACTGGTTTTAACCTCTTTATTATCTTGGGTTTGTTTCATGGACTATGTTGTTAGAAACTTTTGCCTTGCATGGTTTAAATCATTGTACTTTGAGTACCTAAATGACCTTCATAGACCTTAAAGAACAAATTGTAGGACTTACCGCATAGGTTTAATGTCAACTTGATACACCTGAGCTGAGAAACTTCAATAATTGCCTTCATTGGACTGGCCTATGCCCATTGTGGACAATGCCATTCTTGGCCAGATATTTCTATATTGTATACAATAGGCTGAACATGAGCCAGCAACACAAGCCAGTAAGTAACATCCTTTCCTAGCCTGTGCTGCAGCCACTACCAGGTTCCTACAATGAGCTTTTATTATTAGTTGGAATATTTTGCCACAGCAATTAATGTACCAAATTAATTCAAACGATCCTCTTGGAGGTTTAGCAACCACACTTAAAACTCCAGTCTGATTTGGCAAGGGGATTTGAAGGGACAATATTTTGGCCCATACCCTCTGAGGTCGACTTGGGTCCTAGGGTCCTGCATCCGCAACTTTGTGCATGTCCTGTGGCAGTGAGTCACCAGTCATCCCGCGCCAGGGAAGTCTTGGAGATTCACTTAAAAGGACTTCATCCTGCCAGTGTCCAGTCAAAGGAGGAAAGTCCATATAGAGGAGAAACTCCTCAGGCTTCAAAGGGAAGGTGCAGCCAAGCAAGGACTGACTTTGTTCTCACATGGATGGAACTGGTGAAGAGAGCCAGGCGCAATGCCTGAGTGACCCCTTAAGGACCAGAACCTCAACTGACCTTAACACCAAACAAACTTCATTTATCTGAGTTAACTGTGTGGTTTTAATCACCCCAACAGGAAATTGTAATCTAAAGAAGAGAAAATGAAAAAGCTTATTACCAGAGAGATAGGCGAGAGAATCTACTGTGTCAGGTTAGAAAATATCTCAGAGATAAGTGACAGATTTAATGTGCCATGCCAGAATATACCACCTTTTATATTCTCATGGTTATGGCCCTCATTCTAGAGCTCTGTGTACTAAAACTTTTTTCCAATTTCTCAAACCAGAGTACACATCCTCTTTCCCTCTGCAGACCCTAGACAGGGACCCTCCAATTGCTAATGTACCCAGTAGCCCCCTGTTGGTACCGTGAAGTCCCTGCACTGGTATACTCATATAAGACTCAACCAGCTTGTCTTTTCAGTTGCACAGAAAATGTCCACTAAAAGTATTGGCCACTATCGATCTGGACCAAACCCACCGGGCAGAGCACCCACAGCAGCCAAAATGGGAAACCGGATTCTAACCCTCCAGCCTGACAGCTGTTCCCCCAAGACTTCGCCCCTGATCAGCTCTGAAGCAGATACAGAAGAGAGAGAGAGAGAAAACAGTGCTCCATTTCCTTATCATAAGCAAAAGGCTGGAACGTCAAGTCCAGGCTTCCCAGAATCCTAATCCTAAGGGGCACACAGGTGCCCACTTCCTCCAGAAGCTGCCAATTCTCTGACCCCTTCCCACTTACCTGAGGCCCTGCCCCATGGGTATAAAGTGTGGACCCCAACTGCCATAACTCTCTCTCTCTCTCTCTCTCTCTCTCTCTGTCTCCCCGCTCTCTCTCTGTTCCCCCATCTCTCTCTTCCTTCCTACTCTCTCTCTGTCTCTCTCTGCCTCTCTCTTCCCACCTCTCTCTGCCTCCCTGCCCCCTGCCATGCTGTCTGGTCCCATCATGTGTCTACAGGCGGCTTACGCTGGCAGTCCCACATGGAAGTAAAGCGTGTTCCTAGAGTGACCTAAGCCTCATGTGCCTTTTATTGGGGTTTCGTGCTTTTTATAACTTAATAGACTTATTTGTTTGTTTTCTGTAGGCAGATTCAAATGATAGAGCTGGGATCTAGAGAGGTGTGTACTTGATGCTGTTCGTCTCTCTGGGTTCAAACTGTTGGGAGAGAGCCAATCAGACAGGTAACCACGGTGTAACAGAAAATCCCTCCAAAAATGCTAAAGCTTCTTGGTACTTACAAAGGACTTCATAATTCTCAATAATGTTCTGGGTAGGATTTCCTGAGAGAGAACCAGGCCATTTTTCCAATGCCCTTAGGGAACAAACTGTATTTTGTATCCTATTTATTGGGGGGACTGAAGGGAAAGTGACCAGCACCAACTATAGACTTCTCTGAACTACACTCCAATCATTTGAATCTGCATATAGAAAATACACAAGTAGATCTACTTCTGAGTGTCCTAGCTGGGCGTTGTGGTGCACACCTTTAATCCTAGCACTTGGGAGGCAGAGGCAGGTGGATCTCTGTGAGTTCAAGATCAGCCTGGTCTATAGAGCGAGTTCCAGGGAGACCCTGTCTCAAAACGACAAAAACAAAAAAAGATAACCAATAGACAGTCATTTCAAGAAAAAAAAAAAAAGTAAAATTAAGCAAGTCAAAGAGAAGAGTCATAGGGAATGGGAGCCAGGAACTCTACTTAGCAACTGGGAGTTATCAAAAAATCCTTGTTTCATCATTTACTCTTTTTACCTTTCTTGTCCTTTTAAATAAGAAATGTTCTTCTGATTTTAGGTTTACCAAGAATCTCAGTTTTTCTGAAATATCACTATGTTACCCATCATCCTAGTTGGAAATATTTATATCCTTTCTCTATATTTTGGTTTGATTCCCAGCACCCACCCACATGGTGGCTAGGAACTGTCTTTAACTCCAGTTCCAGGAGAATCCAACACCCTCTTCTGACCTCCACAGCATTGCACAACACGGGTGCACCAACCTACATGCAGACAGTACACTCATACACAAAAATAATAAATAAATAAATATTATTTAAAAAAAAAAGCACTTCAGGGATGGAGAGCTGGCTTGGAATATCTATGCCAAGCCCCAGCTCCCATCAACCAAGGCTCCAGGGACACTGCAGAAGAAAGGGTAGGGGCTGGAGAGATGGCCTAGCAGTTAAGAGCGCTGGCCGCTCTTGCAGAGGACCCGGGTTTGATCCCCAGCACCCACATGATGGCCGAGAACCGTCTGTAACTCCAATTTCAGGAGAACTCCAGTTCCAGGGAAATCCGACACTCTCTTCCAACCTCCACGGCATTGCACGACACGGGTGCACAGACCTGCATGCAGACATTACATTCATATAAATAAATAAATAAATAAATAAATAAATAAATAAATAAATAAAATTAAATAAAAAAAGNAAAAAAAAAAAAGAAGAAAGGGTAGAAAAAAATATAAGAGCTGGGGGATAAGGTGGAATGTTGTGCAGTGCTGTCTTCTGAACATGGTGTTACCATCACAGTCATGAAGCTACGGTTACTTGCACATGACCAAGCCAACAGGGTCAGTCAATATTCCAGCAGGCATACTATTTGGACTCTGTAGGTTATAAAAGCAAGATGACAAGAAGTTGGGAGGTGGACATGTGGGAGATAGACATGTTGGGAGGTGGCCTAGTTTTATTTCTGTTGCTGTGATAAAACCCTCCCAAAGAAAGCAACTTAGAGGATAAAGGGTTTATTTGAACTTGAAATTCCAGGTTACAGTCCATCCCTGGAAGTCAAGGCCGGAATTTCAAAGAGCTGGTCATAGCATATCCACATCAAGAGCAGAGAGATGTGAATGAATGCAGGCATTCATTCAGTTCAAGACTTACTTTCTAGGGGATGGTGCTGCCCGCAGTGGGAGGGTCTTCCCACACCAATTAACTTAAAGACAACTCCTCACAGGCCAACCCAATGTAGAGAATCACGCACTGAGACTCTCTTCCCAGATTATTCTAGGTCGCGTTACTTAGACAAAGCTAAACATCAATGGCAGTATTCAGGAAAGGTGAGGGTGAGTTACTGGTGGATATGATCAATGTATGCATGTATTCAATTATCAAAGGATAAATAACAGACTTCTTTTATTTTTTATTTTTTTAATTGTATTTATTTATTTTTTAAGGGATTCACAATATAAGAGCACAGTTGTTTTCAGGCCACATTAATGTTGCTCAGTTTGCCATACAATCAGGTAATTGGTGCTAGCATCCAGGGATGAGGGATACCATTTGGCATTTGTTTTTCTGGGACTGTGTTACTTCACTCAGCATGATATCTTCTAGTTCTATCCATTTACCTGCAAAGTTCATGATGTCATCTTTCTTTACTGCTGCATAGAACTCCATTGTGTACATGTACCACATTTTCTCTATCCACTTGTCAGTTGAGGGGCACTTGGGTTGGTTCCAGCTCCTTGCTATTGTGAAGAGAGCTGCAATAAACATGGCTGTGCATGTATCTCTGTGGCAAAATGAGTCTTGTGGCTACATACCCAGGAGTGGTATGACTGGGACAGGTGGAAAACTCAATCTGAGTCTTCCAAGGGTTCTCCACACTGCTTTCCATAGTGGTTGTACAAGTTTACATTCCCACCAGCAGTGGATGAGTGTTCCCCTTTCCCCACAACCTCTCCAGCACTCGGTATCATTTGTTTTCTTGATCCTAGTCAGTCTTATTGGAGTGAAATGATAACAGACTTCTTAAAAACAACAAAGCCAACAACAACAACAACAAATTAAGATGTAGAGAGATTGGAAAGGATACCCAACATTGAGCTCTGTCCTCCACACACATGTGGGCACACATGGACATGTACATAGGTATATACCCCTACCACATGACACAATTCCCCAAACTGGAGCAATGAGTCAAAGTGTAGGAGAACAGAAGGATCATCTGGACAAGGCCTGGGGACTTGGGAGCTTGGAATGAATGAGTGAGGAGAATGATGATTGGCAGAAGGTGAACCCAGACAGGTGGGTATGTGAAGAAGGTGATGGCATCCAAGCTTGTGGTTCCAGTTCATCCTGGGGTTGGCGTCATGTGGAATAAGCTCCCAGAGTCCTAGTCTAGCTCACGATTTCACTTCTCATTTTTTGTCAGCTAGCTGTAATGAGTTTCTTGCCCTGAAACAAATGTTCTGGGAATTTTCAACAAGCTTCTTCCAATGGACCACCAGACCCTATTATTATCAGCCCCTTTACAGTCTTACTTGATTTGAAGTTCTCTTCTGTTTAACAGCAGCAGAGTGAGAAAAGGTTCAATGTTAGCTGTGGGACAAGCACTGGCTCCCTGCAGCTGTTAATAATGATTGGCGTCGGTGCCATCAAAAGAAGAATGCTGGAGGTAGAAGGACTCATCCGCTGAGCCTTCCCATCCTGAATCTCAGTCTTTTAGAGAGGACCAAGGTCGAGACATACCCTTTGCGTGCAGGGCACAGAGACCCTGAGTAGTAACAAGGAGGTCACATTATTTTATTTCCATTTCTAAATGCTTGCAACAGACCATGAAAACAAGAGATTTCAACCCAAGAAATCTAAGCCTATTGTATCAGGACCTGGCAATTTCCTCTGAGAAGACCGGATGTCATTTGAGGACATTTAAAGCACTACGTTTCAAGTAAAAATTTTGAGCTAAAGAAGAAAAAAGATTTCACAGCCCATGACAGAACTGAACCTAGAATTTTGGTTTCTTGATTCCAAATTCACCTTCCCAGTTATGGGGGCCACCCAAAGTGTCCCTCATAGTTAGGGATCAGGGAGATAATTTTGTGATGCATGCAATTTTTTTTAGTGATCATACACAAATGATGATGAGGATGGTGTGGTGGCGATGATTAATGTTAAAGTAATAAATCAATTCCTTTGCATGTGACTTTTTCAGGTGGTACTGGGAGTTGAACCAGGACCTTGTGCATGCTAGACAAACATTTTGAGCTACATCCTCAGCTCACGCGTGACTTTTGGCAAATTCTTTAAACTTTCCATGCTTCACGTGGCCATCCCTAGACTTAACAGTTGCAGCAGCCACACAATCTGACTTAAAAGGTTCTAGACTATTCAGTGCAATCAACTAAAAATATTATTTGAACTGCCCCAAAAGGAATGCACAAAGTAGTGTTGTAAAAATATTGTACTAAATACAAGAATCTATCATTATTAATTTGTGATTGTATATGAAAAAATAAAGGAAACTGTCTTACTTTATTTAACCGATGACCAAAGCAGGATAAAAAATACTGATGAGATATTTTTATTGAAAGTAAAGGAAAATCCAATTTAAGACTTCCATACAGTGGGGTGTTGGTAATTGTTTACATTGAGTAGTGGGTGCAAGGGGTGAAAGCTCATTAATTTTATGTGTTTTAGATTTTCTGTCACAAAGTTTTAAAAAATGTCCTCTTGTTTAAAAAAAAATACTTCCTTTGACATTTATATAAGAAAAATTCCCCTGTGGGCTGGGGAGCAGACTGTATAATTAAAGTAACTTCCCCATAGCATTAGGAGCTGAGTTCAATCCCCAAAACCCACGTAAAAAAAAACCTGGGTATGGTGTGGCGTGGTGGCACAGGCCTTTAATCCCAGCACTTAAGAGGCAGAGGCTGGCAGATCTCTGTGATTGCAAGGTCAGCCTGGTCTACATAGTGAGTTTCAGGACAGCCAGAGCTACAGCTTTTGGTCCAAAAGACCAAAAACTAACTAACTAACTAAATAAATAAATAATAAAAATAAATAAATAAAATGAAACTTTGATATGATGGTGTGCATTTTTTTTTGAGACAGGGTCTCCCTTTAGTCCCACCTGGCTGTCCTGGAGCTCACTATGTAGACCAGGCTGGCCTTAAACTTACAGAGATCTACCTGCCTCTGCCTCCTGAGTGCTGGGATTAAAGGCATGTGCCACCACGCCCAGCGATGGTGTGCACTTCTAATTCTATTTTGAGGGAAGAGAAGCAAGTGATCCCTGGGGCTTGCTAGGGTATCCCTGGAAGATACAATCTGGAGAACCCCAGGTCTTTCTGGAAGGCTCTGAAAGGAAACCAGTTCTTTAGTGGGGTGGAAATGAGACTGAGAAATAGTCTGTGAGGGTTCCTGGACCTCCAGTTTTTTCAGTAGGATTAAGATGTAGAAAAGCAAACATAATACAATCTAGCAGTTCTCACACCACCTCACGCATGACCAAGATCTGCCACACTCAGCGTTGAATGTTTCCACATCCACAAAGCCCTCTGTGTCCTGACATCCATGCAGGGGGATCTAGGGCACAGATTTCACCTTACTTTTTTAGTAACCCACTCAAGCTCTGGAAGTGTGAACTCCTCTGCAGATTCACTATCATTATTTGGCATTGTCTCTTTGCTAATAGAATTACAATGGAGTATAATTCATTAGCTGTAGAGTGACATAAAATTAGAGCCAGATAGATTTTGTAGGCTGCCTCCATCATGTTCAAGACAAGAATCTTTCAGGTTTACTCCCAACTCTTCTGGTATAGTGATCTCTTTCTGAATCAGGCTGTTTGAGCCACTCGTCTGATACAAGAAGAAAAGTAGCACTCTTATGTCGTATAAGGTATAAGAGGGAAAATGAACACAGAAGGGGATTCGAAATCTAAAGAAGAATGAAGAGACCATTCATTATTTTGACAAAAAAGTAAATACTCAGATAAAAATACAGACCACATATGTGTTACCCACAAATTTTTCAGTTCTTTTCAGTCTGAGTGAATTATATTTCTGAGGATCAAAGTTAAACATTTGGAGAGCACATTATTGTATACCCATGAAAAGAAGGATTTTATTTTATTTTATTTTGTGTCTGAGTGTTTTACCTGCATGTGTGTAAGTGCACCCCAGTGTCATGCAATGCCCATAGAGGTCAGAAAAGTGTGTCAGATCCCCTGGAACTGGAGTTACAAATGTTTCTTAGCCTGTTGTTGGCTTGGAACCAAACCCATGTCTTCTGCAAGAACAACTAGTGGTCTTAACTGCTGAGCCATCTCTCCAGCCCAGAAAAGAAGCTTTTAATGACCCGGGATGTGTGGCTACGTTTTTGTGCTCTGTGGAGACCAACAGCAGTACTCTAGTCAACATTACCAGTAGTGTTATCTCTGCAACAATCCTGCATTAGTCATCTCCGCTCTCTTAAGTGGAAGAAAGCAGCTGGTGGTGCTGTTTAGGAAGGGGAGGTGGCAGAACATTGTAACAGGAGCCTCCCTGAAGTACGTGGGTCACTGTGTGGTGGGCTTTGGTCACAGCCTGAGGGCTCTGCATCTTCACCTGCTGAGAGGGGAGTAAATTGTGCCACCAGCTTCTGCTGCCCTGGCAGAAGCCACCCTAGCCACCATGCCTTCCTGGCTAGCTCCCATGCCTTCCTCTCTATGACGAGCTGAGAACCATGAGCTAGAATAAACCTGTGCTCTCTTAAGTTGCTTCTGTCAAATATTTTATTACAGCAATGAGAAGAGTAACTAAATAGTCTCACCTTATTCCGTTGTTCCTGACCCCAAATGCATAAACTCAGGGTACTGAAGTTTGATGTCCATAAAACAGATATAGCATATTATTCAAAATAAGAGTTTGCAAATAAATACCCCAAGGAAAGTTAGCTCACAAAATTGCTATAAAATCAGTACTCCAATATTTGCCAGGTATAATGTACATTATACATTATAATGGAGTTCCTCCCCAGAACACAGGGAACTAACTATTCACACTGCTTAGGTCAATGATTTATTTCATTAAGAATAGACATGGGCTATCAAAACTTTTTTCCCTTCATTCTGTAGCCTGCCTCTTCATATTCCATCATGGATGGGGTGATGCCCATGAGGCCTCATCCCTTCTTCAGGAGCTATTGGCAGTTAATAGTTGCTAAAACAGATGGTATCATTTTCTTCAGTGCTGTAACCACCAGTAAATTGCCTGTGCTGCAGAAGATGGCTCCCTATCCAAGCTCCTGCAAGCAACCTTAATTAAATTCAGTGACTCAGGGGCTGGAGAAATGGCTCAGTGGTTAAGAGCACTGACTGCTTTTACAAAGGACCTGGGTTTGGTTCCCAACACTAATATGATGACTAACAACTGTCTGTAACTCCAATTCCAGGGGATCTGCTGCCTTCTTCTGGTTTCTGTGGGCATTTCATTCTCTTACACATAGACAAAAACGCTCATGCACACAAAATAAAAATAAATAAAAATTTTAAAACTCGGTAGGGGGGGAGAGCTAGATAGAGGGATAGAGAGAGAGAAAGAGAGAGAGAGGGAGAAAGAGGAGAGGGAGGAGGAGGAGGAAGGGGGAGACTGGCTGGTTAGAAAGAAAGAGTTCAGTGGGAAGGGAAGGAATTGAGAGAAAGCAATTGGAATGAATACAAACATATTTCTTTTTTTTTTTGGTCTTTTGGAGACAGGGTCTCCCTGTAGCCCCAGCTGTCATGGAACTCACTCTGTAGACCAGGCTGGCCTTGAACTCACAAATGTACGCCTGCCTCTGCCTCCCGAGTGCTAGAATTAAAGGTGTGTGCCACCGTGCCTGGCTCAAACATATTACTTTGTATATTTATACAAAATTATAAAAACTAAAAATAGAATACACATTCTCTTTTGGCGGCCACACTGGCACATGGCTAAGCTGTATCCGTTAAGAGTTCTAGAATGGTGAAATTCAGGGAGGAAAGCCTGATAGATGCTTTTTACATTTAGATGACACTGCAGGAAGAAACCAAACAGAATCTTCCATATTAAATGACATGCTCTGAGATTTATGCATGACTTGTGAATAAAAATGGTTATGAAAAAGGCAGCTTATTAGCAGATAATCACAAATTACTGTGACTTGGAGGGAAGCCAGCTTGGCACTCAACCTTTCTGTTATTCAACAGCTCTCTGTCTTCCCATGAGCACAGGAGGAACAACTGAGTCTCCACATCACACACAGCGGTATTTCCATTAAACTGAAGATAGAAAGAGAGTCACCCACAGCGCAGGAGTATTCTGTATGGAGCTGTCCTTCCTTCTCTGCGTGTGTGCGCACATACTCACACAGATGCTCTAGAAAGAACCACATGGGCTGAGACAAGGTGAGTTTCCAGTGGACAGGCCACCCTTGCATATGGATTATGTGGACTCAGACCCACCCCCAGTATACAAAGAGCTTTGCCAAAGTCCAGAGCAGGGATCTGCCAATCCCAGCCCTTCCTACCAGCAGAGTGCATGCAAAACGAGTCCTACAGACGGCTTTCTGGAGCTTTCTTCTCTGAGTACTAATAACTAGGTGAACCAGGGGCATAGAGGTCAGCCTCTTTGCCACCATGACCGTGCATCTCCTCTCTCCTGCCTTACCCATTCTTCACCCCTCAACGTATTCTTAGACTGACCCTTTCTTCTTTATCTGTGTGTGTTTATATGTGTACACATGTGGTCAGAGGACAACCCATGCAAGTCAGTTCTCTTCTTCCACATGTGACTTCCAGGGATTCAACTCATGTCTTCAGGCTTCAGGGCAAATACTTTTACCTGCTGAGCCATCCCACCAGCCCTGGATAGAGTTTTTCTTCACTCCCCGTCATCTGCTTCCCCACAGGACTTCCTGACTCCAAGGGGACCATGGAAATTGCTTGTTTACAAGTGTGGCTCTCCCACTTTGTTCTTTCTTACACTCTGGGCACTAGCGTAATCAAACCTTCATTCAGTTCAGGTCAATGTTGTTTTCAGTTAATCAGTTCCTTTTATGAGCGAAACAGTGTTGGGACCTTTAGAAGGATAAGAAGCAGTCGTGCCTTCCAGAGCCTTCCAGAGCCTTCCAGGCTGGAGGGAGCATTAGCTCATCAGTTTTCAACTCAGCCTGTCAACACGTTCTGGCGAGTCTAGTTATTTGTGAGATGTGTCATTGGTAATTTGTTACCAGTAATAAACAGGATGACTTGTCTTTAAAAAAAACATAAATCAAAATTACTTTTATAGTAACCCTTTCTAAATTTTCTCGTGTTATTTATGAGTTGTGAAGCTGTACTTTTCAACTGAATTTTTCTTGATGTGCCTGCCCAACACCCCATGGTTCTATGTAATGAATGGTTACTTCATTTCAGTTGAGATTCAGGTAAGATAGATGCGTGACATTCAGCTTGCTATCTTGGACTCTTTCTCATCTTTGCAGTGACACAGAAGTCATTAATGACAACATTATTATAGCATTAGCTATATATATAGAGAGAGGAAATAGAAGGGGTGAATTCTTGGGTAGGGCTGGTCTAAACTGGATCTTTAAAAGTGGGCACAATGTTGACAGATGGTTCTAGGGTATAGCAGCCTGGTGGCACTAGAGGATTTGAGCCAATCACCTAAGGGGAAAGCATGAAGAATATTTAGGGTTCTTTGAGTTGCTCAGTATCAGAAATAAAATAGCTCTTTCTCTAGTGTTCTTGGCTAGGTAGGAATAATTCTTGGCGCCTCTAAACAGAAGATGATATTATTTAAATGTATGCACACATCGGGGGTCATCTAAGTTACTCAAACTGGGTACTGACTCAGTCTTCTTATTCAGACAGGGCCTTTAGCTCAGTCTGGCTCAGACTTGCTCTGCAGTCAAGGATAACCCTGAACTTGTGGTCCTTCTACCTCTCCCTGCTGCATGCTGGGATTATTCATAGGTGTGCTCTGCTATGATAAGTTTGTGCAGGGCCAGGGATTTGAACACAGAGATCACACATGCTACCCACACCCTTTACTGACCGTCACTCTGTTGTTGATCAACTATAAAACTGTGTTGCTGTTCTCCAGTTACTTCATCTGTGGTATGGGAATGAAGAAAGCTGTCATTTCATGGATGTGTGAGTCTTAAATGAGTTGAAATACAAGTGCGCAGAACATGGCCCAGAGCAAGCCAACTTCTGAAAGAGATTAGTATTCTTTGTGTGAGTGGGGTGTGTGTGTGTGTGTGTGTGTGTGTGTGTGTGTACACACACATGCCTGTGCATGCAGGTAGAGGCCAGTGGTCAATGTCAGGTATCTTTACCAATCATTCTCCATCTTACTTTTTAGAGACAGGGTTTCTCACTGAACCTTGAAGTCCCTGAGTTATTTACATGGGCTGGCCACCAAGCTCCAGGAATCTGTCTGTCTCCACATTCCCACCCCAATGCTGGGGTTAGACAAAGGAGCCACCTTGCCAAGGTTTTATGTGGATGCTGAGGATGCAAACACAGGTCCTCAGACTTGGGCAGCAACCCCTTTACATGAATCCAGCCCTTTGTTGCTTGTAAGACTTATGTAGAGTGACCAGGTACATGCTTTGGGGTTGTTTGCTGATAGTGTGGGTTAAGTAAGGGTGTGTCATAACAAATGAATACACACCTGTTGAGTGACCAAAATAATCACTACAACATTCATTCTGAGTATGACCAAGATACATTCCTCAGAAATGTTGCATTATTGTGAGACACACAAGCAAGGAAAAGCCAGTGAACATGAAAGCAAAACTATAGCAGCTTATTGGACAATAGCATCCAGCACCAAAAGAAGTTCATGATGGTACATTTCTTGTTCAGAGTTTAGGGAAACATGTGAGGATGTTGGTCGAAGTGTTTGGGGAGATCTTTAACCCCTGAGGAGGGTTTGGGCTGGGCTTGTAAGTTTGGGTAGAAAGTAGAAGTCTAAAGAGGAGAAGGAACTGTCTCCTCCATATTCCTGAGTGTCTATCTGATCAGAGACCTTCTTACCCTTTACTGTCTTCCAGCTACATCTTAGTTGGTGGTTGAAGCTATTCTCTACATTTCCCAAGCTCCCCTCTATGACTTCCCACCTTGCATATTCTTCTTGCATATCTTTCATCTTTGCAATACCACTCCTGTCCCCAGCGTAGGGCTCTGTTATTGTGTATCTAAGAAATGACCTTTGTATGGTTCTATCATTTATAACTGTGGCCCTCATATTTGTTTCTTACCTTAGTCTCCATGGACAAGTCTTTCAGGTTTTCTAGTTTTGAGACTTTTTTTTTCCTTGCTCAATAGTTTTCAGTGAGTTACTTGCTCAGTGGGCTACTGATGCCATAGAAAGAATCTCAGTGTACTTTTCGTCTGCTGAAATAAACATCTGAAGAGATTTGAAAAATGGCAGAAGAAGAAGAAGAAGAAGAAGAAGAAGAAGAAGAAGAAGAGGAAGAAGAAAGGAAATGGGAGGGAGGCATTGTCATGCATCGAAGGAAGCCAAATGTAAGAAAAACACAACTCTGGATGGAGTATTTGAAATAGGAAATTCTCAGGAAGTATTTGACTCCTGTCTTCACTATTCGCTATTCCCTACTCAGGATTATCTGACTTTTCATCATCTTTAATGTCTTGTGATGGAGAAAGACATCGGGGAGGGAGAGACTGCGTGTAACACAGAGCAGGTGCTGGCCGCGATGACATGTTTGCTGAGTCACAAGGTCAGCTGATCTAGAAGGACAAGGAGAGTCCCCAAGAGAGTAGCAGAAAGCACTTGCAGAAGATCCTGTGAGCAGGTGTTCAGTGAGACGTCTTCACTCATCAATGAAAGTCTTCATGACGAAAGAACCCAGGACAGATGCATATTTGGAAGAAATGAGGTAATGGTTCAAGAATCAGGGAAATAAAGGAAAAGAAATTATACTTACTTCTAATGTATGTTGCCATAGCAATGATTAATTTTACAAATCAACTTACCTGGGCCATGGTACCCATATAGTTGATCAAAAACATTAAAGATGTTTCTGTGATGGTGTGTTTGGGTGGCACTGACATTTGTTTATTTTCATTTTTTTAATTTGTTTTTTTAATATATCTTTTGTACAAGATTATATTACAAATCAAACCTAGACCTGTGTCCCCCTCCCTACCCCCCACCCCACCAGAGCTCATGCATTCTGACGAACATGTTTTTCATTCTTTTATCAGTCTTTCTCAAAATTATCGATGCAGAAGTTGACTGCTTCAAGCAGAAGTTGTTTTCTGTTGTTGTTGTTGTCATTGTTGTTTTTTCTTTTTTTTTAATTTTATTTATTTCTATATGTGTATCAATGTACTGTCTGCATGCAAGTTTGTGCACCCGTGTCGTGAGAAGAGGGTGTCGGATTCCCCTGGAGCTGGAGTTCTCCTGGAATTGGAGTTTCAGACGGTTCTTGGCCGCCATGTGGGTGCTGGGGATCGAACCTGGGTCCTCTGTAAGAGTGGTCGGTGCTCTTAACCGCTAGGCCATCTCTCCAGCCCAATTGTTGTTTTTTCTAATATGCATCACTCCCAACTACTTGGACAAAAGCTCAAGGAGTCCTGCACAAGAAATACTTACAACAAGGTAATTGGCACTAGCATCCACAGATGAGGGATACCATTCATCCTTTGTTTTTCTGGGACTGTATTACTTCACTTAACATCATATCTTCTAGTGGCACTGACATTTAAATCCATGTTGTGGACTCTTACTAGAACATATTTTCTTCTATAATGTCTGTAGGCCACATCCTATCTGTTGAAGGATGACCACCCTGAGAGGGAGGAGGCTGCGCCAACAGACTGCCTTTGACTATGTTTATTTGTCGCCTGACACTTTCTGATCCCCCAGGCTTCTTCTGTTGTGAGGCTGTCCTGGATGTCAGGCTTCCCCAGTCAGAATTTGGGGTCTCTCATGTGGCCTCCACTATCACATGGACCAAGTTCTTTAAAACAAATATTTCTCTCTGTGATGATACTACCCATAAATTCTCTTTCTCTGGAGAGCCCTGACTATGGTAGTGGAGCAGTAACATTCTATATGGGTCTCCACTCACAAGAGCACTTCGGGACAAAGCATATATTCAGTGGTTGAGACGATATTCCAATCTGACACATATCCCTCTCATTTCAAATACATGTTCTGCTCACCCATAGACACTCCTTGAGCCCCATGGAAGGGCTTTGGATAGATGACATCTTGTGCTGCTGACTTCTTGTTGGTAGGAGACTCCCAATGGGAATCTGAATTGGAGCCTTGATGACAAGTCAAGGAATAGCAGCTTTGTCCAATGTACTGTGCTGTGTAAAGCATAGCTGACAACACAGGCTGGGGTCTTGGTCATATCAGGATAGCAAGGAGCAGGGTGATCTGATTCCTTTGAGTCTCTTTCAGTTTCAGCGGAAGGGCAGGTGGGGCAGGTTTCTCTCCACCATGGTGCTGGGAAGTTCCGAGAGCCAGAGCATTACCCGTCAACCGCCTGTCAAAGAGTTGCTTCAGGTTTCTTTCCCTTCTCGCCATTTCCTGAGAACTGTTCCCTCCTCCTATTCCCACCCCTTTCCATCTAAACGTGGGACCTGAAGAGCACCGACACAGGAAGGGAGCACACAAACTCCAGGTCTGTGACATGGGAGGTGGGCTACTACTGACTGAGGGACCATGAAGCTTGCTTGTTAATTAATTAATTAGTTTGAGGGTTTCATATAGCCCAGGCTGGTTTTGAATTGACTAAGTAGCAGAGGATGACCTTGAGCTCCTGACCCTTCTGCTTCTACCTACCTCACAGGATTACAGGTGTGTGTCACCACGTCCAGTGGGGATGGAACCCAAGGCTTCATGTGTGCTAGGCAGGCACTCTACCAACTAGACTACACGCTCAGTCTTCCCTACCTAAGTGTCCCCTTGTAGGATCAGGAAGAAGGTCTGAAATGAAGGAATTTTCTCATGACTCTTGTCTGCCTTTGACAGCCTTGAGTTTCCAAAGTGCAAAACAGCAGGTTTTTCCATTGCTTTGGGCAGCAGAGGGAGTCTCACATATGACATGCCCCAGATCCTCATCTTGAAATGAAGGCCAGCTGCTTGACAGCCAGCAGTCAGGAGCGTGGAGCAGCCAGATGGTATAAGGGAAGCATAAAGTCCTCCACACTAACTGGTTTGTGGCTCCTTTGGGCAGCAGAAGCAGAAGACAGGAAGGGGAGTGTGCTAGTTTTATTCCTCAGTGGTTTTCTTTGAACACAATCTATGATTTGATTGTAAATAAAAGAACATCATCTTTGAAATATTCAGTTTATGGAAACTATTACCTCAGGGAGGATTAATCACATTAACCTCATCAGATCCCCACATTTCTGCTGGAATTATTATTTTTTTTTCTAAAATAGTGTATTCGGCTTCAGAAACCTTACATAAAAGCCCATACATTCATGAGAGAAAAAGAAAATTGAAAATTAGTCATATCTAACATGTCATTTACTGTAAATGGTCTAAATACCATAATTTAAAAAAACATGACTGCATTACAAAGGAAAGTCAGACTCAGTGTAAGCTGAGGACAGAGACATTTGATACCAAGTGATTCCTAGAAGATGAAGATACAAGGCGGAAGGGCCTGACAGGAAAACAATGTTGAGAGAAAGTGTGAGCTAATGCTAAGACTAAGTAAGGCAAGAACCCAAACAAACCACAACACTAGCACCCCTCAAAACTGACAATACACACATATGCACACATACACACTTATATACACATACACACTCATACACATGTACACATTATATACATGCAAAGATATATAAATACACACATATGCACATACACACATATACATATACACATACACACACAAAAACACACATGCTCAAATATATATATATACACGTGTATACACATATGCACATGTACATGTGCATACACATATATACACAAATATATACATACAAACACAAACACATACATACACACAGATAAACACATGCATACATATACGCACATACACATAGACATATAGGCATGCATACACACATAAAAACACATAAACACACATACACATATAGACACACATATACACATATGCACACATACATATACACAAAGAAATACATATACACTCATGTTCACACATATACATGTACACATAAACACTCATACACATATGCACATATACCTAGATATATATATATATATATATATATACATATATATATACATGTATATATACATATATATATATATATATATATACACATACACATTAAAGAAGATGCTTTGGAGTCTTGATGACTGTCATATGAAGACATAAAATATGTCCTGTGGTTCATGGGGCAATGAACATTGTTTTTCTTCTTGTTTTCATTTTTTGACCAATATTTCAGGTGTAAAATTTGTAATTAATTTAAGGATTTGAAAGATCAGCAATTTCAGTTTATTAATTACTGTTAGTATTATTTCACAAGCATTGAACTCAGGGCTTTGGGCTTGCTAGGCAAGCACTGTGCGAGTCACATTCTCAGCTAGCAATTTCAATCAAAACCCCTCCAACCCCCCAGGTTTCCTTATATAATTGGAAAGTCTGGTGGTATTAGGCCTGACTTCTTATCCATCACACAGGCAAGTTTTGGCCAGCTATGGCCTGAGGGTCAGTTCCTGCTGACCACCAGAAATACACACCAAAGAAATCCACACCAGCACACCTAATAACCAAAGTCTGGGACACTAAAGACAAAGCAAAAAGGACCTTCGAAGCCAGGAGAGGCCAGTACATTAATGACTTCTTTCTGGAAACTCTGAGGCCAGGAGGAAGTGACATCAGGCTTTAATGTGCTTCAGGAGAACTGTGAGGCCACCAATCTACAGCCAGCAGAAACCTCCTTCAGGAACTGGGGGGAAAATAAGACGTTTTCAGAGGAAGGAAAATTAAAAGAGTCTGTCATCAGCATACCTGTCATGAAGAGCAGAACCCTTTAAAAAATGTGAATCCCAAACAGGTTAAGGGGCAGAATACAAACTGACTAGATCCCTGTCAAAATTTATGGGAAAAAATAGTCTTAAAAAACAGTCCTGGAAAGATGGTTCAGTGGTTAAGAGCACTGGCTGTTTTTGCAGAGGACCTGGGTTCAGTTCCCAGCACCCACATAGTGGTTAACAATCACAACTCCAGTTCCAGTGGATCTGACCTCTATGGGCATTGCATGGCATGGGCACACTTACATACATGCAGGCAATCTACTTATACACATAAAATAAAAATAACAAATAATTTTTAAAAAAGAAACAGCATTTATGGGGCTGGGGAGATAGCTCTGTGGTTAAGAGCACTTGCTGCTTCCCAGGGGGACCCAAGTTCAGTTCCCAGTAACCCACAAAAAGTGGCTCACAAGTACCAGTGCTGCCTTCTGGCCTCCACAGGGTATGGACATACACACACACACACACACACACACACACACACACACACACAAATAAAAATAAAATAAATATTTTAAGCCCCAAACAGCACTCATCAATGGCAGAAACAAAGCTGGAGGATTCAATACAGGGCCTTCATACTTCAAAAGCACAACAGTGGTGCACTACACAGTCTACTACCTCCACACACATACATGGACACCTCCCATGTAATGGGTCAATTCTTCAAAAGGCACAAACTATATCATAAAATAGGTCATTGGAATAGTCTGAAAAATATGATTTAAATTGAATTTATTCTGAATTTGGAACTTCATAAAAAGAAATCTCAAAGTCCAGATAATTTTGCTGGAGTTTTCTACTAAATGTCAACGGAAAATTGATATCAAATCTGTGCAATCTCTTCTAACAAAACAGAAGAGAGAATACTGCCCCTAAAAGCCAACATTTATCTTCGTGTCAAGGTCAACGCTAAGGAAAACCCAAACAAGACTGATCAACCAATGGATGAAACAGGTCAAACAAAGAAGTCCGTGAACATCTCTCAGTGACAGGACACTTGCCTGGCATGTACAAGATCCTGGGTTCCATCCCCAGCACTGAAAAGAGTAATAAACAAAAAACTCACTATAGAGATGACACAAGGAAAGAAAACATCAAGCTGATGTCCATCATGAACATGGCATCACACACATCATTGTCAATAAAGTTTTATTGGAACATAGGCATGGCAGTTTGCTTTCACGTTACAAGGGCAGAGTCCAGTATTTCTGAAGGAACTGTTATATAAAACCTAACATACTTAGATTTTGGTCTTTCACAGACTAAGTTGGCCGGAAAGATTTAGAGTTGAGATGTAATTCTCTTCCCAGGCCTATTTAAATTTAGAAGCATCCACTTATTTTAAGTCATTTTGGTTCCATGTAGACACTATACAAATTCATGGATAGACATAGCATGTATGGAGACATAACACACGGTACATGCATGCACACCTTAAATGGAGATAAAAGCAAGGCCTGAAGCCTTCTGCTGTCCGTAGACAGGACATACCATTTTTAGGCTCAGAGGCCTGCTTTGCCTGTTGTCTTATACCTGGCCAAGTTTTCTCATTTGTAGTCTTTTTTAACAAAACAGATTTGTTAAACCATGTTATGACCATGTTTTGTTTTCTTTTTGAAAATTTTATTATTTTAATTTAATTTTTTATGTGTATGAGTATTTATTGCCTGCATGTGCGTGAGTGCACCCTTGTTGTGCAATGCCCACGAAGTCATAAGATGGCATTGGATTCTGCTGGAACTGGATATACAGGTGGTTGTTAGCTACCATCTGGGTGCTGGGAATAGAACCCAGGTCCTCTGCAGGAGCAGTCAGAGCTCTTAACCACTGAGCCCCTTCTCCAGCCCCCACAAAATAAAATACCAACTGATTAAAATGAGCTGAGAAATATTTCCTGGTCTATTTTCCCAGAAGAGTTTGTATAGAATGGATGTTAATTCTTTAAGCATTTTGCTGGATATTTTTTGCAAAACTTTCTAGGCTTGGATATTTTGTGAACATTACGTATGGCTGATTTATGTATTTTCAAACATTTTATCCACCTTTAAAAATGGAAGAGTCAGGGCTGGAGAGATGGCCTAGCGGTTAAGAGCACTTACCGCTCTTACAGAGGACCCGGGTTCGATCCCCAGCACCCACATGGCAGCCGAGAACTGTCTGAAACTCCAATTCCAGGAGAACTCCAGTTCCAGGGGAATCCGACACCCTCTTCTGACCTCCGCGGCATTGCACGACACAGGTGCACACACTTGCATGCAGACAGTACATTCATACACATACAGAAATAAATAAAAAAAAATTAAAAATAAATGGAAGAGTCTAAGAGGTATGGGGTGGCTCAATCCAGACAATCATCTTGTTAAAAGTAACTGGGGAAAATATATTGAATAAAACACAAAGTGAAACAAAAACCCATTTCTACCAAGGTACCAGAAGTCAGGCAAAGCAACTGCGCACCTGGGCCAAGATTCTGGTGAGCAGGGACTGTATTGAGGAGACCTATGCGTTTGCTTTTTCCCCCTCTGGGAATTTTCCAGTCGGGCCACCGGTCACAGAGAGCAAAATGAGATTGCCTGGAGCTTGCTGCAGTGCTTCTGGCACAGGGTAGAATGCGATGAGTTCAGGATGATCAAGGAGTCAGGATTCCAGGCGCCCAGGTCCCAGAGAAATCAAACCGCAGAAAGAAGAGTCTCTTTCTAAGTGCGGTTTCCCTTTGAAGTAATTACCAATTCCTAACCTCCACATTTTTAAACCCAATTCTAAAATACTAAGCCAAAAAGGGGGTAAAAGTCATGTTGCTCAGCACCTAAACATTGATTTCAGAATTGCCAAAGAAGAGGGGTTTGGTAAGCACTGGAGGGAGGTTAGGTAAACATTCTAGGGAGGGTTTGCTAAACATCCTAGGGAGGTTAGGTAAGCATCCTAGACTTGCAGTGCAGCCCAGTGTACTAAACCAGAAGTTCAACTCTTACAAATCCCGGAATGCCGCTCCATGTTAACTTTATCTGTTAGGAACAGGTAATATAAGTAAGTAATGTTTGGAGGAAAATAACATTATTAAGAACACCCTCTCTCCTTCTCTCTCCCTCTCTCTCTCTTCCTCCCTCCCTCCCTCCCTCTCTCTCTCTCTCCCCCTCTCTCTCTCCCCCCTCTCTCTCCCCCTCTCTCCCTCCCTCTCTCCCTCTCTCTCCCTCCTTCCCTCTCTCTCCCTCTCTCCCTCCCTCCGTTTTCTGTGCCAAGTATCAAACTGAGGATGTCAGACAATCTCCTAGGCAAATGCTCTACCGCTGAGCTATAGCTCCAGCCTGGAATTTCTATAATATTTTCTGCATACAATGTCTGACTGTCAGCTGAAAATCACCAGCATGCCCAGAAACAGGGCCATCTGACCTGATATTAAAAGGAAGAACAGACAGTAAAGAGATACAGACTTTAAAATAAGTATGTTAAATGTGTTTAAAATAGATTACAATCTGGAGAATTTCAGTAGGAAATTGGAAAGCATCTCATTATGTGCTGAATGAGCTACATCAAAATTATTGATTTAAAAATAAGAAATCAAGAATGCAGTAGGTGGATTTAATAGCAGATTAAAACCAGAAAAAGAAATGGTAATCAAATTATCCTTATTTTTTTTATTATAGAAGATTATATAAAGCCATTTTAGCAAATTGTCTTTTAAGGATAGAGAAATACCCAGCTCGAAGCACAGATATTAAAATGAAGAATGAAAAATACAGCAAAAAATTCAGAAGAAGAACGAAAAGTTTTGAAACTTGCTAATACGTACAAATGGAGCGCCAGGAAGAGGGGACAGACAAGGGGAGGAAGCGAGTGTGTTAAGATTCACTAGTTGATAATTCCCCTTAATTGACAGAAGACATCATTTTACCCATCCAAGTCTTTTAGTATAAGTGAATAACAAAAACCACAGCAGAGCCTATCTGATTAAAACCATGTAAAAGCAGAGAGGGAGAGAGGGAGGGGAAAGAGGAGGGGGAGACAGAGAGGAGAGGGAGAGGGAGAAGGGGAGGGAGAGGGGGGAGGGAGAAAGAGAGGGGTAGAGGGGGACAGGTAGAGGGAGAGGAAGAGAAGGAGGGGAAAGGGAGGGGGAGAGGGAGAGGAGGGAGGGAGAGAGAGAGGAAGGGAGAGGGAGAGAGAAGGAAGCTTTACAACATGCGAAGAGCATATAGGACAAAGATCATGGAAGAGACAGAGACTGTAAATTGAGTTTTCCGCTCACAGCACACATGGACTTTTTAAATGCCTGTCCTAGAGAGAGCTGCAGGGAGGACTTCCTGATTCCGACTGTGGGGTCTAACAAAGGTGCAAACCAGTATTCCAACAACACCTTATGTAACCGGAAGGGCATATTATCTTCATGGATTGAATATTACAGAGATAGTAATTGGTTTACATTAGGATAATGCAATTATCAATGCAATATCCTATGAAATCCTGTAGGTTTAAAAATGTTAGTAATGGGGCTGGAGAGATGGCTCAGCGGTTAAGAGCATTGGCTGCTCTTGCAGAAGACCCAGGTTCAGTTCCTAGCATCCTCATGGTAGATAACCACCATCTGTAATTCCAGTTCCAGGAGATCCAATGTACTCTTCTGGCCTCTGTGGACACGAAATACATGGGCGCGCTTACATACATGTAGGTAAAACACTCATACACATAAAATTATAAATTTAAATGTTTTAGGTAAACCCAATAAAATAATCACAAATTTCGAACAGCTAAACAAATGCCTAACATTGCCAAAAGGGATCTCAAAGAACAGACTCTCTACCATCACTACTACAAAGTTACCATAGAGAGTGCTTTTGCTTTGGCAATATATCAATATATCAGTGATAGAGAGTCCTAGGTCCAGAGATAGATGCTACATATAAGATTAATCTTATTGGGACATTCCCTGGATTGAGAGGTAGCTAGGAGATCAGTAAAACGTATTCTTTATGTACCTGTGAGAAGAGGGTTTCCAGACATGACTAACTGTTGGGAAAACCATCACCCAGAATGTGAGTCGTGCCGTCCAGTGGGCTGAAGGTCTGCAGCACACAGCTTTCCCTCCTTTACATCTTCCATTATGATTTTTCTGTCTTTGTTTCTCTCAGTTATTTTGTCACAACAAGAAGAACCTGACAAATGCAGAAAGCTGGTTCCATTGCTGTGGTTGTTTCTAATGTTGCATAGACATCTTTGGAACTAATTTGCTGGAGAAATTGGAAAAGTTTGGAAATAAGTTCTAAAGAAAGCCTAAAATGCTATAAACAGAGCTTAACTGGCAGTTCTGGTGGGAGTTTAGATGACGTTCCAGAATGCTAGTGGGAAGGGATGGAAAAGACGGTGCTCCAGAAGTTTTAAATAGAAACAAAGATACTAGTAGGAATTGGACTAAAAGCCATTATGTGCATTATAGCAAAAATATGCCTGCATTTTGTCCATTCCGTAACACTTTGTTTAAAGGTCATGGACTATTTATCCGCCAGAGGAAATTTCAAGGCATTTTATCTCCTCGAACTGTGGCTTGAATTTTGCTGTGTGCCGGTTAGTCAAATTTATAGTGAAAATCAGGAAGAAAAAAGTAGAAAAAAAAAAAAAGAAAGAAGAGCAGAAAGACTTGAAAATTTTATGTAAAATTGAGACCAAAGTTGATTTCTGAAAAGTTGTATTAAAAAGAAGTCACGTAAGACCAGAACGATTGGGGGAGGGGCACCCAAGACCCCACACCAGGCTCAGGAGCCGTTGGCAGTTGACAGCTTCTGGGGGAAAAACACAGTCATTTTCCTTGAGGGGTTGGTGTGTTCCCCTGGTTAGTTGATTGGTGCTCCAATGGATAACCCAGATGGGTGTGCATACGGGCAGCTCTGATTGGACTGGACTAAAAAAAGGACACAAACTTGGGAGACAGATGTGTGTGCGTGTGTGTGTGTGTGTGTGTGTGTGTGTGTGTGAAGTCTGAGAGGAGTTGGAAGAAAGAAATGGAGGATGGGGGGCTGGAGAGATGGCCTAGCGGTTAAGAGTGCCGACCGCTCTTGCAGAGGATCCGGGTAAGATCCCCAGCACCCACATGGCGGCCGAGAACCGTCCGAAACTCCAATTCCAGGAGAACTCCAGTTCCAGGGGAATCCAACACCCTCTTCTGACCTCCATGGCATTGCACGACACAGGTGCACAAACTTGCATGCAGACAGTACATTCATACATATACAGAAATAAATAAAAATTAAAAAAAAAGAAATGGAGGATGGGTATGATCAAAATATATTGTATTCATCTACAACATTCTCAAAGAATTTTAAAAAATGCTTAAAGGGCTAGACAGCTGGCTCAGAGGTTAAGAGCACTGGCTGTTCTTGCAGAGGACCCAAGTTTGGTTCTCCGCACCCACATGGTGGCTAATGTTCATCTGTTAACTCCAGTTCCAGGGGATCCAACGCCCTCTTCAGGCCTGTATGGGCTTCGTATGCACATGGTACACTTACATACATGGAGGCAAAACACTCATATGCAAAATTTAAAAAACACGCGCACACACAAAAAGAAGTTAAGTCCCTTGTGTAGGAAACATAAGAGAAACTTGGAAATATCTCAAACACTGGCAAGACCCACCTGTCCAAGCTTGAGGGTATAAAAGTACAAACTAATTTAAAATATGTGTCCTTGACAAGAGAGAGCTGCTTTCACAAGGCCGCCCAGGAAGCTGTTTACCCAGGATTAGTTTCACTGTACTCAGCCATCCAGGCATTCAGAGGCTAATGCAATGGGGCTTAGTTACCAACTGAGTAGCAGTAGAGCTTGTCACTGTCCACGCAATGCTATTCTTCAGGTATGCATAATGGCAGAATTATAGACTCACTGAGACATCTATCCATATTCCAAAGAAAGCCAGGAAGGCCAAGCAATGTGTAGGGGGGGTTGGAGTCCCCCAAACAGCCTCTGAAAGGGAAAGGCATAAAGTTGAAATGGACCCTAAGCTACAGGGGTGACCCCAGGATGTAGGAGATCCTAGAGATGTGATATATCTGCTAAGAAAAGCCACATCGAGCAGAGCCAAGCAAGGTGGGAGGCCATGTCGACTGCTGCTGGAAATGCCATGGGGTGGGGCTGCCTAAGCGCTTTGGGGTTCACAGCTCAATATCATGCACTCCAGATGCTGGACATCTATCTTACCACTTCCTCTGGTGGAGTTCAGTTTTGCTTTGCTCTAATTATTCTTTTCCATCCTCCATTCCTTCCTTTGATAATCAGAATGTTTACTGTGTGCCACTGTATTTGAACATATGGAACCTGTTTGGTAGGATTCACGGCCAAGAGTTTGCCATGTGTATCAGAGGAGACTTCACACTTGGACTTTTGAGCAATGCAGGAACCGTTGAGATTTCAGAGAAGGCGTTACTGCATTTTTGGCTATACGTGGTAATTAATTACATTACGGTAGGTAGAATTATCAGTCCAGTAATGGAGAGGTGTTTGGGTATGGGATGGACGCGGGATATACTGTGATGGTTAAGTCATCTTCACTGTCCACTTGGTGGTTAGGAGGACACACGTCTAGATGTGTTCCAGAGGCTCTCATGTGAAGTGAAAAGACCCACTCTGATTGCATCAGTACCATCCACTCTGAATGCAGCAGTACCATCCACTCTGAATGCAGCAGTACCATCCACTGTGAATATAGCAGCACCATCCACTCTGAATACAGCAGTACCATCCACTCTGAATACAGCAGTACCATCCACTCTGAATACAGCACTACCATCTACTCTGAATACAGTGGTACCATCCACTCTGAATACAGCAGTACCATCCACTCTGAATGCAGCAGTACCATCCACTCTGAATGCAGCAGTACCATCCACTGTGAATATAGCAGCACCATCCACTCTGAATACAGCAGTACCATCCACTCTGAATACAGCAGTACCATCCACTCTGAATACAGCACTACCATCTACTCTGAATACAGTGGTACCATCCACTCTGAATACAGCAGTACCATCCACTCTGAATGCAGCAGTACCATCCACTCTGAATGCAGCAGTACCATCCACTGTGAATATAGCAGCACCATCCACTCTGAATACAGCAGTACCATCCACTCTGAATACAGCAGTACCATCCACTCTGAATACAGCACTACCATCTACTCTGAATACAGTGGTACCATCCACTCTGAATACAGCAGTACCATCCACTCTGAATGCAGCAGTACCATCCACTCTGAATGCAGCAGTACCATCCACTGTGAATATAGCAGCACCATCCACTCTGAATACAGCAGTACCATCCACTCTGAATACAGCAGTACCATCCACTCTGAATACAGCAGTACCATCTACTCTGAATACAGTGGTACCATCCACTCTGAATACAGTGGTACCATCCACTCTGAATGCAACAGTGACATCCACTCTGAATACAGTGGTACCATCCACTCTGAATGCAGAAGTACTATCCACTCTGAATACAGTAGTACCATCCATCTGAATGCAGCAGTACCATCCACTCTAAATACAGCAGTACCATCTACTCTGAATGTAAGCAGTGCCATCCACTCTGAATACAGCAGTACCATCCACTCTGAATACAGCAGTACCATCTACTCTGAATACAGCAGTGCCATCCACTCTGAATACAGCAGTGCCATCCACTCTAAATACAACAGTACCATCTACTCTGAATGTAAGCAGTGCCATCCACTCTGAATACAGCAGTACCATCCACTCTGAATACAGCACTACCATCTACTCTGAATACAGCAGTGCCATCCACTCTGAATACAGCAGTGCCATCCACTCTAAATACAGCAGTACCATCCACTCTGAATGTAAGCAGTGCCATCCACTCTGAATACAGCAGTATCATCCACTCTGAATACAGCAGTACCATCCACTCTGAATACAGCAGTGCCATCCACTCTGAATACAGCGGTACCATCTACTCTGAATACAGCAGTACCATCCACTCTGAATACAGCAGTACCATCCACTCTGAATGCAGCAGTACCATCCACTCTGAATGCAGCAGTACCATCCACTCTGAATACAGCAGTACCATCCACTCTGAATGTAAGCAGTGTCATCCACTCTGAATACAGCAGTACCATCTACTCTGAATACAGCAGTGCCATCCACTCTGAATGCAGCAGTACCATCCACTCTGAATGCAGCAGTACCATCCACTCTGAATGCAGCAGTGCCATCCACTCTGAATACAGCAGTGCCATCCACTCTGAATGTAAGCAGTGTCATCCACTCTGAATACAGCAGTACCATCTACTCTGAATGTAAGCAGTGCCATCCACTCTGAATACAGCAGTACCATCCACTCTGAATACAGCGGTATCATCCACTCTGAATGCAGGCAGTACCATCCACTCTGGGCTTATAAGCTTCAACTACTGTGCCCAGCTTCTAGACATAGGTTCTGGGGATTGAACTTGATTCCTCAGGCTTGCATGGTAAGTACAGTATTGAATGAGCCACTTTCCCTGTTTCTACCTTTCTATGGGCCTGGAAGCAATGGCAAGAACAAACTAGAACTGTGAGCTAAAATGAACCTTTCTTCTTTTTAAGCATTTTCTTTCAGGTATTTTATCATAGTGACTAGAAACTGGTGCATACTATTGCTTAATTTCTAAGAAAATGTCACAGAGGTACAGAGCAAAAAGGGTTATTTCTAATAAATGGTGCTGAATCAGTTGGATATTAACAAAGTACATCTTGACTGTTATACTCAATAAAATCAGTTCTAGTTGGATCATAGACATAAACGTGAAAGGAAAGCAAGAAAGTTTCAAGGGAAAATTGTTTGCCTGATCTTAAGTGAATAATAGATTCTTTTTGGGGGGGCTTTTTTTTGATACAGGGTCTCCCTTTAGTCCTAGCTGGCTTGGAGCTCGCTTTGTAGACCAGGCTGGCCTTGAACTCCCAGAGATCTGCCTGCATCTGCCTCCCGAGTGCTGGGATTAAAGGCGTGTGTGCTACCATGCCCGGCCAAATAATAGATTCTTTAACAGGAAACAATACATAATAACCATAAAGCAAGTTTATATTAAGTTGAACTGAATAAAAGTAATGAATTTATGTTCCTCAAGAGATACCAAGGGAGGTAGAGAGATGGCTCAGCAGTTAAGAATATTGTCTATTCTTGCAGAGATGACTGGGGTTCAGTTCCCAGGACCTACAAGGTAGCTAACAGCCAGGGATCATATCCCCTCTTCAGGCCTCTGTGGACATTGCAAACATGTGGTGCACATACATCCATGCAGGCAAAACATGCACACACACACATAAAATAAAACTAAATAAATTAGCCAGAGATGGTGACATATGCCTTTCATCCCAGAAGTCGGGAGACAGAAGCAGGTGGATCTTTGTGAGATCAAGGCCAGCCAGGTCTACATAGCACATTCCGGGACAGGTGTGATCACAGGGAGACCCTGTCTCAAAATGACTAAAAATAAATAAATAAATTAGAAATGTACTAAGAAACTAAGAATGAACATTTTTCTGGGAGAAGACACAGATAAGAGATTCTTTGCAAATCAATAAAAATAATGACCAATGTGAATAAATAGCTTTCCAAGAGAGTATCCAATTGGACATGTAGCAAAAGTGTTCAACATTTTCTGTCATCGGAGAAATACAAATTACAGCTCGAGGACCCAGTAATCACCCAAATGACCCTCGTTTAAAAGAATGAAAATATCCGCTGGAATTGAGACCATGAGTAAGTAGAATATTCATATTAGTCAGTGTAAATCAGCATAACTATTTCAAAAAACTATTTGCCAATATTAAACCTACAAATATATGCATACCCTACTACCATTTTTATGTAAGCCAATAGAAATAGGGCTTCTGTCTCTAGAAAGATTTGTGCAAGAAATACTCATAGAATATTATTCATCATAGGCAAAAAGTGAGAAAAATCCAAACATGCTTTAAAATAGAATCAGTAAGTTGAAAAATGTTCAAATGATAGATTAGCATATGGTAAGGTAAACAAAATAAACACAAATTATATTTATATACAATAAGAAGAAAATAGACTATAATTTATATACTTTATAATTAGTACCAGGCACAAAAAAGGGAAAACTGTATTAAAATGGTAGATAGCAGAATCTTGGTTGTCTTTGGGAGAGACACCATGGCTGGGAAAGGACATGCGGGAGGTTCTGGAAGGTGGTTACAGGAATGTAAAAGTTTGCTGAGCCACAGGCTTCAGATTGGTGTATTTTACTCTACACATATTTGATTCAACAAAATTCATAGAAAATATAGGATTGGATAATGTTCCAGAGACTAAAAAAATGGGGTCAGTTTCTATGGACTGAGATGCTCCTAAAGAGTATCTCCAGAGCTGTTGTAAGATACAGGACTCAAGCTATCTATCTATCTATCTATCTATCTATCTATCTATCTATCTATCTATCATCTATCTATTTATCTATCTATCATCTATTATCTATTATTAATCTTTGAGATATGAGAGTTCAGTAGCTATCATCTATCCATCAATTATTTTGAGATATGGGAGTTAATATATTTTTTATTTATTTTTATGTGTATGAATATACTGTCTGCATGTAGGTTTGTGCACACATGTCGTGCAATGCCTCGGAGGTCAGAAGAGGGTGTCAGATTCTCCTGGAACTGGAGTTAAAGATGGTTCTCAGCTGCCACGTGGGTGCTGGGGATCGAACATCCACCTACTTGTCAGTAATCTATAAATCATTGATCCATCAATCATCTATCTGTCATCTTTTATCTATCAATCAATCATCTATTACCTATGTATCTTCATCCACAACATCTATCTAATCTATCTATCATCTATCTATCTGTCTGTCTATCTATCTATCTATCTATCTATCTATCTATCTATCTATCTATCTATTTATCTATATCTTGGTTGTTTGAAATAGGGTCTCATTTTGTAGCTCAAGGTATCCTGGAACTCTTAATGTACCCAGGCTAAGATCATTGTTTTATGAGATGCAGTCTTCATTTGGAAGTCCATTTATTCTGTTAAAAAAATATGGTCTCCAACATGTAGCTTTTCCCAGGGTTCTTTGAGAGCAATGAGCTTTAGAGAATGATGGGGGTGACCAGCTTGCCAGTTTTGCCAATGGCGGTATAGAGTTGGGAATATTCAAGATGTAGAAAAGAGAAGTTAATACAGTGGGTCCCTTGGGTCATGAGGGTTTAATTCCCTGCAGGAAATCCTGCTTGATTCGTCTCATGCTTCCTTCCTTAGCTCTGCGGCTTGTGGCTGGGGGAGGGGGCGACCAGATGTTTCCAGATTCTTGGCCTCTTACCCAAAGAATTGGAAATAAGGACTCACACAGATTTGTGAAAGAAGCACGATAATTTTACCTGAGGCAAAGTGATGGTACAGATTAGAGAGAGGTACAGTGTCAAGGTAGACAGTGCACCTTGTAGATGAGAAAATGAAAGGTCCTTGATTACTGTTTGGAGTTCCCTATTATGGGGTTCAGGAGAGGGCGGTGCTGGCTACTAAGAGAGATGCCTTGAGTGGTTTCCTATTTTGTTTAGCAAATATATTCATTTTCCCACTGAAAGTGTCCCTTCTCATAGGACATCTGATTTTCATCGTATGCCTGTCCAATTATGCATAGACAGAAGATGGTCCATAAGAGATGGTCCATAAGAGATTCTCCTAAGAGTTTACTAAGGGACACAATTTTGCCTTATTGTGCTTGTCCCCCAAACCAGTCTGGCCCAGATTGCCTCTTCTGTTCTTCATACCCAGATACACTGGGAACATACATGACTAGAAACTGTCCAAATTTGATCCTTACTACTAGTAGAAAAACTCATACTATTGTTTAGAGATGGAAATATGTGTGGTCCCATGCAGGGAGGTGGTTGAGGGGATTCAGATGTTGGTAGATGCATTGCTGGAGTAGACTGTGTATGTACAGTGGGCAGGTGAAGCATCTAGCCTGCCATTTCATTACTACAAGGGTTGAGGGGTGAGGGGTACACAATCCAGTCCCAGGATACTCATCTTTTCCCTATGATTTCCTGGCATAATTAGGGAGCAGGCAGGCTACCAAATCTACTCCTGCACCATCTATTAGCAGGGATTTCAGCCCTACCCTCTATCCTGGTGTGACAAGGACATGTTGTGAAAGACTCACTGGGTGGGGACTTGGTGAAGGTTGGCTCTCTGATCAGTTTTAGCAGACTGATCTATTCAGCACAGACTCCAAGGGTCAGGCTGTGGGAGAAGGAGAAATGTTTCCTTAATGTATAGATTCAGCCAGATATGGCTCCTGCAGTATCATGGTCTGCAGACATGTGTTGCAGAGACCTTTATCACCTCTGCAAAACAAAAATCTGTCAAGGAGCTGGGGAGATGGCCCAGAGGTTAAAAGCACTGGCTGCTCTTACGGAGGACCCAGATTCTGTTAATAGCACCCACATGGCAGCTAACAACTCTGTAACTCTAATTACAGGGAAATCTGATGATTCCCTCTTCTGGCCTCTCTGGGCATTGCATGACATGGGTGCACTTAAAACTACATGAAAGCAAAACACTCATACGTATAAACTAACTAATTAATTAAAAACTGAAACACAAATTTTAAAAAGCTATCATTTCCACGGGGTGAGTTCTTCTAGCCCTTCTCTTACCGTATCACAATGGGAATTCAATTCCAGCCTGATTTGCAGTGGGAGAAAACCATATCAAGCCATCCTGTCATCTCTTGGACTTGCCCATACTCCAGCTCTTTTATCAGATGATCTCATTCCTTTTCTGTTGTTGGTGGGATAGCGTCATACCTACTTCAGACTCTCCTGTAGCTGGGACTCCAAGTGTGTACCACCAAGCTTCTAAGAGTTTATGCACCCGTAACATCCAGGTATTAAACATACAGTTGTGGGTTGACTCGTTCATTTCAGTGACAGTCCTTTTCATTTGAATGCCAAGATGTATGTGTAAAGGAAGGAATGATAATGGTCTTAGAAACAGCACTGAGTGTGTGTGTGTGTGTGTGTGTGTGTGTGTGTGTGTGTGTGTGTGCTGATGTTATCTGTGTGTGAAGTCTCTGGCAGCCAGAGGGAGGCTGAAACAAGAATGCATTATCTTATCTCTGCCTGTATCATTTAATAAACATCGATTGAATGCATGCAATGAATTAGGTCCAAGTGATATTAAGACAAATAAAATACAACTTTTCCTTGAAAGCAAGACTTAAGGTAACTAGAAAAACAGACATGTAAATTAGTAGCTAAAAAAAATACCATGTATTTATGAAAGAAGTGTGGAAATAGACCCTCACCTTCTACATTAAGGAAAAGATCACATTTTTTTAAGCCTTTTCCCAGGATGTAGAGATGCTTAAAACTGGGTCTTATCAGATGTGCAAAGGGAAAGGCCAAGTGTGTTTAGGAAACTTTAAGCCAGAGAACAAGAATCTTTGAGGAAAAGAGTGGGAGGGAAGAGGAGAAAATTGAGGGGGGGTAGGAAGGGAGAAGAGAGAACGTACGTGAGGCTCCGTGGACAGGATATTGAAGTTGGAAATTAAGCAGCACATCTTTAAAATGCAGATTACAGAATTTAAACTTTAACATTTGAAGAGGATTGAAAGCATAGAAGCATCATAGTGAATCCAATATAAAGAGAATCTCAGAGAAACAATGGAGAAGATGACTCAGAAGACAGGAAGTCTGGAACTGAGACACTGATTGGACTTGGGTTGGCTGAATTTAAGGAACATTTGTGAGGCTGAGGAAGGAGTCCTAGGGTGACCCCCAGATTACTGTCCTGAGTGATTGGGCAGATGATGGGAACATCATTCAGCTAAGGCACAGAGAAGGGGAACAAGCTAGCAGGGAGACCAGCAAAGGTGCGAGTTCAAAATTCAGAATGTGCAGTTCTTTTCCAACAGACGTTGTTACTTATTATTTTTATTTTATGTGCATGAGTGTATTGCCTACATATATGTAAGTGCATCCATGTTGTGCAAGGCCCTTGGAGGTCAGAAGAGGGCATTGGATCCCCTGGAAGTGAAGTTATGGATGGTTGTTAGCCGCCATGTGGGTGCTGGGAATCAAACCTGGGTCCCCTTCAAGAGGAATGTATGATCTTAACCGCCGAGCCATCTCTCCTGCCCCAGAAATTCTATATTCTATTTTTATTTCATTTAGGAATCCTGGTTCTTCTATTCCAATCATGGATCTTAGTTTGCTCTACACACACACACACACACACACACACACACACACACACACACACACAAACACAATGTTTTCCAGTTGTAATTGTTTCTGATACTGAAAACCTCAGAGGAAGAATGCTTTCTCTGCAGATGAACAATCGGGAATCTTTGTTAGAGTCTGTGTCAGAAACCTGTGAGGTCAACTGTCAGTTAGCCATCCCAACATTGTAGAGCAAGGCTATGAGAGAGAGAGAGAGAGAGAGAGAGAGAGAGAGAGAGAGAGAGAGAGAACAGAGAAAGGCAGAGAGCACACTTTGGAAATGAATCTGTTTATTCATTTATTTCAACACATGTTTGCTGAATGTCTGGAAGATGTTATTATTGTAGTCACTTGGAAAACATTTCTATAGCACAATAGTCAGAGACAATAGAAGGCAAACAAATGGGGGATAGAGAGATGCCTCAGCGGTTAAGAGCACGGACTGCTTTGCAGAGGACCTGGGTTCAATTTCCAGCATGCACATGGTGGCTAACAACTGTCTGTAACTCCAGTTCCAGAGGATTGACACCTTCTTCTGACCTCCGTGGGCATTGCATGACACAGGTGCACTTATGTACGTGTAGGCAATACACTCATATGCATAAAAAATAATTTTAATCCCAGAACTCAGGAGGCAGAGGCAGGCAGATCTCTGTGAGTTTGAAGTCAGTCTGGTCTACAGAGTGAGTTCCAGGCCAGCTGGGACTATAGGGAGACCCTGTCTCAAAAAGACCAAAAATAAATATAAAATAAAATAAAATAAAAATTTAAAAAGCAAAAAAATAGCCGGCCTTGGTGGCACACACCTTTAATCCTAGCACTCGGGAGGCAGAGGTAGGCAGATCTTTGTGAGTTCAAGGCCAGCCTGGTCTACAGAGTGAGTTCCAGGACAGCTGGGGCTACCGGGAGACCCTGTCTCGAAAAGACTAAAAAAAAAAAAAGCAAACAAAATGAAGAAATAATATATTTTCAGACTGTGGAAGGGCTTTAACAGGTCTGTGTAGTTAGGTAGGTGATGGCTGAGGAGGAGGCCTGGCTCTGGAGAAAACCAGAATGCAAATCCCCAAGCTAGTAGATCTGGGAAGCTGAAGTCCAACAGGGCAAGGAGCCCAGTAAGTCAGAGACAGCGGTGGAGGACAAGGGTCAGAGCTGGAGCAGGGCTGCTGGTTCTTGCAGACAGGATAAGGAGGTCGGATGGGACATAGGAGTGAAGAAGAGTCACCTGTGGACTGGAGGAGAGGAGTGTGGTCTGATGATGGCCTTGAGAGCCTGGTTCTCCACATATTCTGGAGACGAGTCCCAACATGACAAGGGGAAAGTTAATTTCCAGGAGGGAAACAATCTGTAGGTCTAGGTAGCCCTCAGTCAGTATTTCTATTTAAGAGATATAGTATGAAGCCGTGAATTGAGAGAAATATGCACATATAGGATGTAAACATGTACCCGATGTCATAGAAAGTCTCAGTATTTTAAGTCATAGCTAATAATTATAACAATGAATACAAAATGCTTTCATTATCAAACACCTTGTGTGTGACTTCTCTTCTCCCTCTGCAGATGAGGATACTGAGTGGTTTGTACAGTGTCCTCCCCTCAGTTGGAGGCCCAGCTGATGCTGGACCCCTGGGGTCCTTGTCCAATCAGAGTTCCTGCAGGCCAGATCTCATCTCCCTGGTCAGCAAGTTCAAATGCTGTGCTTCTAACATTTAGGACACCCTTTCTTTTTCATTGCAAATCTCCTTAACTGTGGACTGTTTCCAACTGTGTATTTCTATTTTCTGAGGGAGGAAAAAGAAGGCAGATTCATTACTGTGACTGTTTGTTCTCTGTCGCCATTTTAGTTTGCACTAAAATGTATATAAAACTCAAGGATAATTTTTTTAAAAATTTTATTTTATGTGTATGACTGTTTTGCCTGCATGTATGTGTGTCTATGTCACGCAATGCACATGGAGGCCTGAAGAGGTGTGTTGGGCCCCCCGCAACTGGAGTTATGGGTGATTGTTGGCTGGCATTACAGTTAGGCCCCTCAAGATTGCCCATAGCTGCGGCATATTACGAGCCTCAGCTGAGCCCGGTAGTTAAAACTTGAAGTATGTGAAGAAAAATTTAATTCAGTTGGACTGGGACAGGAGTTTGCAGAACAGGTCAGCGTGTAGCTGGTTGCTTAGAAACAAACTCATTCTGCATGGCTTCTGTACTTTATGCTTGGCTTGCTTTTAGAAACTAGGAATCGTTAGAGGGGCTTCCCACCCCTAAGCTTGGGAACTTAAACTATCCACCCCCGGGTATAGTTTTTCCTATATAAATGCCTCCCAACTGTGACTTCTGGCCACACAAGCCCTGTGGCAGGGGGTCTGGTGTGTAGTCCTCAGCTGAGCTAAAGACTTTCTCTTGGCCATATTTCATGTCTGAGTGGTCTTCTCTGGCAAAATTACCCTATTATACCTTGTGGGTGCTGGGAACTCAACCCAAGCTGCCAGTGCTCTTAACCACTGAGACATCTCTCCAGCCTCCAAGCTCAAGGATAATCTTAAATTTGGTGAGTGGTCTGCAGCAGATGAATGACTGTAAGGGCACCAGGACTCTGATTTGGGATTTCCAGGACTCATAAGGCTATGACTGCTGGGAATAAAGTGTGTCTCCACCTTAACTAGGGAAACAAGGCCACAGCACAGGAGGGTTTGACCAGAGAACAGAGGCTGATTGAACTTTCTTATTCTGCTTCTGTGTAGAAGCCCTGTCCCTCCTCCATTCTAGCAGAACATTGTCCCAGCCTCAAGTGACAACAGGAACCACTGGAAAACCACTTAGACCATCTATTTACCGGCAGGACTGGGGAATGACGTTGGTCCATGCTTTGGGAGTGGGCATGGTGTAAGGAGATGGCTCAGCCAGCCAACACAGAGCTCACTATGGTCAACCTCATGATTCCATCCCCAACCTCTCCATCATGAGGGCAATGTGAGACATGGAGAAGCCACGTTTACTCTGTCCTTCTTCGGGGATCTCTAAACTTGTTTTTATCAGATAGAGTCCTCCCTCCCTCTCTCCCTCCTCCCTTCCTTTCCTCCCTCCTTCACACCCTTCATTCCTCTCTCTGTCTTCTTTCTTCCCTCAGCTTCTGCCTCCCTTCCTAGCAGAGAGGAGGAATCAAAAACTTACTAGAAGACCCTGTGAAATGCGCTCAAGGCAACTAAGCCTTAGTCAATGTTTTTCTAGTTTTAACTGGAGATAATAACTGTACTCTCAGGGGCTGGAGAGATGGCCTAGCAGTTAAGAGCTCTGACTGCTCTTACAGAGGACCCAGGTTCGATCCCCAGCACCCACATGGCGGCTGAGCACTGTCTTTGACTGCAGTTCCAAGGGAATCCGACGCCCTCTTCTGACCTCCTCGGAATTGCACGACACGTGTGTACAAACCTACATGCAGACAGTACATTCATACACATAAAAATAAATAAATAGGACTGGAGAGATGGCCTAGCGGTTAAGAGCGCCGACCGTTCTTACAGAGGACCCAGGTTCGATCCCCAGCACCCACATGGCGGCCGAGAACCGTCTGAAACTCCAATTCCAGGAGAACTCCAGTTCCAGGGGAATCCGAGACCCTCTTCTGACCTCCGCGGCATTGCACGACACGGGTGCGCAGACTTGCATGCAGACAGTACATTCATACACATACAGAAATAAATAAAATTAATAAAAAAAAATTAAAAAAAAAAAAATAAATAAATAAAATTAAAAAAATTTAAAAATAACTGTACTCTCTCATTTGATGAGAAAGTCTACATAAAGGACTTAATACAGTGCCCAGAATGTAGCAAGAACTGATGAAGTTTTAAAAATAGTTTTATCAATTAAATGTGATTTGTTTCTCAATGCTTCGCCCTCTATAAAATGTCTTGTTTCCTTGATTTTATTTCAGTTCTTTTTTTTCTTTTTTTGTCTTTTTGATACAGGATCTCCCTGTAGCCCCAGCTGGCCTGGAACTCGCTCTGTAGACTAGGCTGGCCTTGAACTCAAAAAGATTCACCTGCCTCTGCCTCCCAAGTGCTAAGGATTAAGGTGTGCGCCACCATACCCAGCTATTTCAGATCTTTTTATCTCTCTTTTTAAAAAATATTTATTTATTTATTTATTTATTTATTTATTTATTTACTTTGTGCATGAGTGTACTGTCTGCATGTAGGTTAGTGCACCCATGTTATGTAACACCGAGGAGGTCAGAAGAGGGCGTTGTATTTCCCTGGAACCGGAGTTAAAGATGGTTCTTAGCCGCCATGTGGGTGCTGGGAATCAAAGCCCGGTCCTCTGCAAGAGCAGTCAGCACTCTTAACTGCTGAGCCATCTCTTCAGCTCCATTATCTCTTTTTGAGGGTGTTAAGAACCTGAACCAGGGTTATTTTCTATATCCATGGCACTTTTCAATATAGTCATCAAATGGCACTGGTGTGGTGATGGGCACTGGGTGTGAGAATCTTGGGGCTAGATCTGTCCATGGCTTGATGTAGCTGATGTTTATTTATTTATTGGTGCCAGGTATGGAACCCAGGGCTTCAGGAATGCTGAGCAAGCAGTCTCCCATTGAGCTCCATCTTTAGCCTTTAGCTGAGAAAAAGATAGAAATTGCCCTGAAGCTTCAGATGGTGTGCTGAGGCTCTCCACAGAGGAGATGAAACAAATACCGGGTTCTCTCTGTAAACAAAACAATCCGGAGAGAGTGTTGAGTTAGAAACACAACTCTACCAAAGAATCTCTTGAGGGGCCAAAAACTGTGGAAGAAAAGCTTTAATAAAAGAATATTACATCAAGGAAATAGTACAGAACACGACACAGAGACAGTGACAGAGACGGATCGACGCGTCGGGCCGAGCAGACTCCCAGGGGACTGGAGGGCAGCAGCCCCGAGGTCCGATCTTCTCCCACTTTTATTCCCAGTTAGGGGATTTCCACTGCGGTTACGGTGACCCTTTCTCTGATTGGTGGGATCTTGGTGGTTGCAGACCAGGCAGTCTTTCATTGGATCAGTCCACCTGTTCTGTACCCCTTTGTTGGAAACAATGGTTGGAGAGTAATGGGCTCCTTAGGGGGGTGAGAAGCACTCCTACAGGGCTGGGAAAGTTCATCCTGACCTCAGGTAGCTGTGGGAACTAGGAACTCAGGGTTGGACTGTATTCTTGTGCTTAAGGTAGTCATGGGAACCAGGCTTGCTTCAACTAGAGAGTTGCTCCTGCACGGTTAACCCTTTCGTTTTGATTAACTCTTTCTGACCTGGTCCTAACAAGAGCATTTTAATTTCCCTTAACTGTGGGACACACATCAGGCAAGTTCTACTGACAGCAAAGGGCAATGCACACAAAGCCTATCACCGAGTGCTTGGAAAAGTGGAGAATCTAACCTTGAACTTGCCCAGTGCTTATGTCAGGGCCTTGGAGAGTGATTGCTGGGTGATTGCTGGCCTAGGAGATTGATAGTAGGGCACAGCTGTTGTTGGTTCCTCAGGGAGGTTCAGGAATTAAACTGTCAACTCATCTGACTCATGGAGAGGAAGCCACACTAACAGGGCCTGTGGGCGGTCCACACAAAGGTAGACCTTTTTCACTGACATTTTAAGTTATCAGAGATAGAGCCCTTTTCGCTGCACTTGCACGCTCTTCCTCTTTGGCTGCTGTCAGTGATTATGCTGAGCATTTGGTCGCTGGTAGAGGATGAAATGATCCAGTTCTCTGTAATGTCCTGGATTGGGAGGGGCTTCGAGGTAGAAACTGCAGATGTGATTACAGCTGGAAAAATGCCTGTGCTTTTTTATATCCTGGGGATGGAAGACAGAAGATACATAGTAATCGTTGCTTTGATTGAGGGTTAGCTCTCTGGTAGACTCCCTTGCATGATGCTTTTTTTTGTTGAATTCTCTAAATTAATCCTCATGACAAGCTTATGGAGTGTGTCCATTTTGAAAATTACTTTATTTATTTATTATTTATTTATTTATTTATTTACTTATGTGTTTTGTAAAGGTATGTACCCCAGTGCATGAGGGGATATCAAAGGATAATGTCTAGGACTCAGTTCTGTCCATTCATCATGTGGGTCCCAGGGATCAAACTCAGGTCATTAGGCTTGGTAGCAAGGGCCTTTACCCACTGAGCTATCTCACCAGCCCTCACTTTAAAAATTTTTTTGAAGTGATATTTATTTATTTATTTTGTATTTTGTATTGATTCCATTTTTGTTGATGGGAAACCAATACTTTAAGAGGGTAAATATATAGCTCATGGCTGTGCAGTTAGTATATATTAGAATGGGATTCTGAGCTGGACTCTGATCTTAGAGTCTGTGTTCTTCACATCTAGTGTTGTGACTATTCATCTGGCTGAGGAACTATTGGATGACCCCATGCTTCTTCAAGATCACACCTACATCTTTGATAAGTACCTTTGACTCTCAACAGGGACCAGGTTCTTTTTATAATTTTGTACCTCTGTCCTAAGGAATGGCCCTCAGTTAGTAACAAATACATGCCTGTCAGTTAAACTGAGCTGGTGTGTTCTCAGTGAAGTTTCTGAAAGTCAGACTTGCAAGTGAAGAGATGCTGTCATATTATAAAAACTCATTAACTTCTGTTAAGATTGGCATCTAATTCAATTAAAAGTGTTATTTCTTGCTGGAGTTTTGAAGTTAAAAATACTGTCATTCTCTCAAGATATTTGCCATAAATTACTAACTTACTTGGGTCAAAACCAGTTGGCCCAGGAATTGATGTAAGCTTTTCTTTTTATGTTTAATCTCTGTCTCTGTCTCTGTCTCTGTCTCTCTCTGTCTCTCTGTATCTCTCTCTCTCTCTCTCTCTCTCTCTCTCTCTCTCTCTCAGCCAGAGGTAGAGGCTGAGCATTTTCATCTCTTGCTCATCCTGCTATTTAAAAGCTATTTTATTTATTTTATGTGTATTAGTGTTTTGCCTACATGCATGTACTGTAAGTGCGCCACATGTATGTAATGCCTATGGAAGCCAGAGGAGGGCACCAGATCCCCAGGAACTTGAGTTACAGATGGTTGTTAGCTGCCATATGGATGCTGGGAACCAAACCTGGGGTGCTTTTTGTGAGCAACCAGTACTCTTAACTGCTGAGCCATCTCTCCAGCCCTCCATCTAATTTTATGAGATGGAAGCTTTCAATGAACTCGGAGCTCATTGGTGGCTGGACTGGCTGACTGAGAGCTGCACGGATCTGCCTGTCTCTGCCGCTTCTCAGCACTAGTGTGACAGACGTGTACTGCCATTACCAGCTTTTACATGGATGCTGGGAATCTGGACTCATGTCCTTGTACTTATACAGCAAGTCATTTACCCCACTGAGCCATCTCCCCAAACCCATGAGGTTTTCCTGGTGTGTTCAGTTGGTGTTTTGGGATGATCTTAGCCTAAGCTGACCTTGTTTTGCTGAGGATGGATTCTTCTGCCTCCACCTCCCAAGTGCTGGGTTGACAAATGTGTCACCATACCCTGCTTGGTGTGAACTTCGATGACAATATACAGCTTCAATTTTTTTTTAATGATGAATGTACTCATTATAAGGCTTGATTTCCATATATAAGGAGACAGCATCATTGGTCACCAAGGTGAGGTACAATTCCATAGGCATTACATGCATGTGGTACACTTACACGTATGTAGCCAAAACACTAATACACATAAAATAAAATAAAATAATAACATAAAATAAAAATTAGATAGTTTTTAATGTAATGAAATGACCACGTTTAGGCAATTGTCCTCTTATTGTCAAGACTCAAAGTGGATTGGGGACAGACTTTTATCTACAAATGTGGGAACTTCCGGGGTCTGATACGATGAAAATGGGTTTCTCTCAATGGGCTGATACATATTTAACAACCAGCTGTCCTGAAAGCAAACACAATAGGTCTGCATGATGCAGTACTCCTTTGGGGTGAATTTCAATTTCACTGAACTTAGAGTTGAAAAAGCTGACCTCAAGCCCTGATTGTCTCTCTTGTGATGGTTCAGGCAGACTCTGATATGTTAGCTCTGTCTCTGCACCCTCTGTGCAGGTTGGCTTGTGACTCCCAGATCAACATCTATGCGCACAAATGACTATTTGAGTCTCTCCTTCTCTGCCAGAAAAGCCAGGGTCAGAGCTCATTTTTGTAACTGTGTGTGCTAGTGCACATATGTATATGGGTTCACGTGCCTGTGTGTGCTCATGCATGTAGATGCCAGAGGCCAACCTTGGGTGTCATTTGCTTCTCAGGAGCCGTTCACCTTACTTTTTTGAGGCTCTGGCCTGTAGCTTGCCAGGTAGGTAGGGCATACTAGCTCTCTGGAGAACTCCAGGAACTTGCCAGGTAGGTAGGGCATACTGGCTCTCTGGAGAACCCCAAGAACTTGCCAGGTGTCTCTGCCTCCCCAGGGCTGACATTCCAGGTGCATGCCACTACTTCTGGCTTTTTTACGCATATTCTGGGCTTTGAACTCAGATCCTCTTGCTTGTGAAGCATGTGCGAGCAGTCTCATGAGACACACGCTGGGAGATACACCCACATTCACAAGCAATGCAGTTTCTTGTTAATTTTCGCCTTGCACAGAGCAGCAGTAGCTAGCTTGAAAGAGGGTCTCGGGGGGTCTCCAGCTCCCACCGTTCATCTCTTTGTCTTCTACACTTTGCCGGCTGCATAGAGTCTTGCAGAATATATGGCATTCAGGTTTCACGATTAAACTGCAAAAGCCCACAGTTGGTTTTGAATCTTTCATTCCAAGGGAAGCCACAACTAGTTGTGAACAGCCCATCAAGAGGCCCACGTGGCAGGGACTAATGTCTCCTGCCAGCAGTCACATGAATGAGCTTGGAAACAGATTTGGACTCTGGTGAAGTGTCCCAATGACAGGCGCACTGGCTGACAGCTTGGACTTCGTGAGAAGCTTTGTACCAGAGCCACTAGCTAAGCTGTCCCTGAATTCCTTACGCTTAGGAACTGTGAGATAACAAATACTCCCTGTTTGCAGTGACTGAATGCTAGGGTAATTTGAGATATAGCAACAGATAATTAATACAGAGAGTTTCTTATACTTAAGGTAAGTATTGTGTCTTTTGCGGTAAAACTTAACCTACGGGCACCCTGCTGACGGTTGGGGAACGGCAGAGGTGAAGCAAGGTGTTTTGCCTCAAAGCAGCTGGGCTGAGGGCAAGGAGAACACTGCCTGTAAGCAGGTCTCTTCAGACAGTAACAAGTCCTGGCTGCTGAGTGTTGATGTGTAGGATCCTTGCCTGTAGGCTGGGACACTGCTAACCATGAAACTCCAGCTTCAATCATTACAGAACACTGTGACATTGACTGTCCACCCAGACCCCCCTCTCTATCACAAAGAAGCCCCTAAGAATGCTCTGCGCAGACCATTCTCTCTATTGTTTGCACTCTGGTCACTCCAACTTTTGTTGGTGAATTCCTTTCTGGCCCGTGTCATTGGTTTGTCGTCACCATTTCCAGCGTGTCATAGTCTAAATGGCTTTATTAATATCACTAAATTCAAAATTCCAATTCCATCCCTCCTCTGAATGCCTTTCAAGGAAATTCATTTTATAGAGATTATTCAGAACACCCCCCCCGCCCCCCTGCCCACAACACCTGTTCCTCTTCTGCTGTAATTTCTTGTTTTGGTTTGTCTTTTTAGGAGAGGGAAGCAGTGGGGGTGTAACCAAAGCAACATAGGCTTTGGGGTGAGTGAGGTTTGGTTCTGGCTTCTGGGCAATGCTGAGCAGGAATTAAACCCCTCAAAGTCTCCCATTTCCTCCTCTTTAGAATTGGGAAAATAAATCCAACCTTAATAGGTGCTGTCTGGAACAAGTGTAATTAATTATGTTAATAATTAATTCAGGCACGCAGGGAGTCTGGGAGATAACGCACATTCCACAGATGGGTTATTTAGGTCATGCTGATGCTAGCAACAAGGGTGGACCACTCTCTGTGCTCATGAAGACTTCTGAGAGTCATTGTGGTCCAACCGAAGACATTTCAAAGATGGAGAGGATGGCTGCAGAAGAGCAGGCTCAGGCCTCCTGGCCATCTCCCTCACAGGAAGAGTGAAGGGTATTTATGCACATGTGGTAACAGACACAGCCCTGTCAACCATCATATGCAGGGCCGGGAGGGAGGATCTCAGTGTGTCTTTAAGGATTCTATGGGCAACATTTGTTGTTACTCATCCTTGAATCTCCACAGCCTTCAGCCGGAAGGTCCAGTTTGGGTCACTTCAGTAAACTAAAACACAGTTTATATGTTTAGGTCAGAAAGGTGACTAGCTCTGGGCTTTGTGCAAAGGAAAAGATCTCCATGACCTTCTGTTCTATGTTCACAGGGTGCACTGACACCTGGGGTCACCCTCAGGCGTCTGCCCTGGGGGTGACCACTGAGAGAAGCACACGTTCCTCAATTTGGGCTGTGTGGTGGTGGCTGGAGAAGACTTCCCAGAGGAGCCAGGCAGAGCCAGGTCTTAAGGGATGGGTTATCTTCATCTAACTGGACTCAAGTCAATCAAATCATCTAGAAACCATCTGCTTAAAATCCTAAGCAGTCTCACTTAATTGGATTCTGAGCACCAGGAAGGAATATTTGGGTGGGTTGTCTCTGCGTTGATGTTACTGATCCCATAAACGGATTTTGTTTTGTTTTAGCTGTTTTTCATTCTTTTAAATAAAATGAACCAGTCTCAGGTATTTTGTTATAGTAATCTAACCCTAAACTAAAAGGCAATTATTATCTTAGCATTTCCACAGTGAAATTGGAGGGAATGCAGTTTCAGTAACTGTGAAATGTGGAGTGCTCTGTAAAGTCGGTTGTGTTTATCTAATAAAATTGGAAAAAAAAATCTCAGGAGAGTCAATTTTTTATTTTGTACAGGTTTTCATAGCACTTGTCACCTGTCATCCTGGTAGGGGTCTGCTTTTCAGAGCATTGATCTGACTGTTACTTTTCGTGTCTGCTGTGACAACATACCTGACTAGATACATTTCAGGAAGAAGGGTTTATTTTGGCTCACAGTTTGAGACAGAGTCCATCACGGTGGGCAGGAGTTGAAGCAGACAGCAGGCCCCAATGGCGCTGAGTCAGGAAGCAGCAGAAGCAATGCTGGTGTTCAGCTGATTTCCTCCCCTTTATGCAGTCCTGAAGCCCAGCCAGGGAGTGGTACAGTGGTTCTGTCATGTCCAGAAGACACTGCTTTGGCCTGGTCCTCCTTGACCTCTGGATTTTTATTTATTTTTAATTATTTTATTTTATTTTTTGGTCTTTTCGAGACAGGGTCTCCCTGTAGCCCCAGCTGTCCTGGAGCTCACTCTGTAGACCAGGCTGGCCTTGAACTCGCAAAGATCCATCTGCATCTGCCTCCCAAGTGCTAGGATTAAAGGCGTGCACCACCACGCCTGGCTGACCTCTGGCTTTTTAATCTTATCTGTCCCTGTGTGTGTGAGACAGTCCCTGACAAGATGTGCTATGAGTCCACCCTAGTTTTTTAAACATAGTCTTTCACTGTTTGGGCTAAGCTGGCTGGACAAGTCCTGGACATTCTACTGCCCTGCCAACTCCCTCCTGCCCCACCCGCCACTCCTGCCAAGAGCCAGGGTTAAGGGGGCATGCCACCATGCCCAGCTTTTGAATGGGAGCTAAGGATCCAAACTCAGGTCATAGCACTGGGGATCCAAACTCAGACCCCTAGTTTGTAGAACAAGCTCTCGAACAAGTGAACCCTCTCCTCAGCCAATAGAATCTTCGATTCTGATTCTGATTCACGGAGTGAACTTCGGTGTCTCATTCAACACATCTAGTTCTGTTTCCAAATATGAAAGCAGACATTTTAAAAGTGAAGGCATTTTAAACTTTTTTTTTTTTTTTTTTTACAGATTATCACAAGACTCAGAGAAACCAATGCAGTTGAAATGTTTTGAGGTCTGGGGTTAGCTACATGGCTTAATGACAGGGTATAGTTCTGACCACCAGCAGAATTAACGCAGGTGGTTGCACAGAGGCACAGAGTCTGTCCCCCCCAACCCCCACAGGATTGTGGGTAGCAGACATCCTGGGGGCAGGATGCATCATGTCCTGTGTGCAAAAGCATAAAGCGAGCAGGCTGTCACCTGGGTGGTGGTGGCCTTAATCCTCCAAGAGTAACCTTGATGATTTTGAAAGGAAAGAAAACAGAGCAACAAGTAGCCTTTCATTGTAGAGAAAGTACTAGGAACTGGACACCTGAGCTTTAGCAAACAGTAATCTCCTTTTCTGCTAGTCTAGGGATTATAGTGCCCTCAGTGAAACTGACCGCACAGGCAATTCTTTGCTTTACAGCAAGCTAACTGCACCGAAGAGAGAGAACTTCCAATCCACACAGCGCCATTTCTAGTTGATAATGATGGCAAGATAGTGTCCACTGGGCCTTGGCATTCTTTGTTTAAACTGTATGCTTCCCAGGCTTTTCCATTGCTGAGTCACCGGACTGCCTGGAAACCGGATCTGCCAGGCCAGGCCTGGCTCTTTTGTGTAAATCACGAGCACCACCTTGAGTCCAATGTGAGAACTTCAGGATACTGCTTGGAAGAACTGAGTGGAATCGTCCTGAGTGCAACTAAGGCATCCTGAGTTAATTCCAGTAAGAGGTAATGTGTTGAACCAATAGGACAGCTTGTACACTATTAAGACATTTTCCTTAAGAATCGTCCCTTGGGTGCATGGGAACTAGCAGGCATTGGAATTTGAGGGACTGGCGGAGGGTTGCAAACTTCAGCAGTAAATGGAGTTACAGGCTTTAAACAAGACTTATTTTCATTATTCATAGTTATGTGTATGTGTGAGGATCACATGTGGAGGCAGAAGCACACCTGGCCCTTAGGGGAGGTGGGGGTCTAGTCCAGAGAATCAGTCCTCCCAAGACCAGAATCTGTAAATAACAGAGGCCTTCCCTGTCCCCAACAGAAGAGGCAAAGCCTCTGCCATGCTTGCACAGCCTGGGACCTCAGGGGAGGAGCTAGGGGAAAAGTAGTCATTCAGAGAAGACGGAAGCTGACGCCCAACATTAGCATGTACTCCATGCTCTACCCTGTGACACCATCAGCCCACCACCAGCAATGTGGAGCCATGGCTCACAGCAGGGGTCGAAAGCTTCAGGTTCATGTGAGGGGACCACAGCTCCATCTCACAAAAGGGGACCACAACTCCATCACATAAGAGGGGACCACAGCTTCATCTCACAAGAGGGGCCCACAACTCCAGCTCACAAGAGGGGACCACAGCTCCATCTCACAAGAGGAGACCACAACTGCATCTCACAAGACAGGACCACAGCTCCATCTCACAAGAGGGGATCACAGCTCTAGCTCATAAGAGGGAACCACAATTCTGGCTCCTGAGGGGAGTGAGGCACTAATCCAAACCCCAGGACCAGCTCATAGCTCCAGCTCATGGGAGGGAGCCACGGCTTCATTGTTTTCTAATGATAACCCTTTGGACAGGTTAAATGGCATCTCAAAGCTGTTTTAATTTGCTATTCCCCAAGGGCTAAAAACAGGGAATCCTTTTTTCAAATGCTTATTGAACATTTAAAATTTTTTTCTTTTGAGAACCACCTGTTGAGTTCATTAGCCCATTTATTGATTGAGTGACTTGGTGTGTGTGTGTGTGTGTGTGTGTGTGTGTGTGTGTTTGTGTGGTTTCAATTCCTTATATGTTCTAGATACTAGTAGCCTATCTGATGTTGTGACAGCTAATTTTGGTTGTCAACTTGACACACCTGGGAAGAGAGAATCTCAGCTGAAGAACTGCCTCCATCAGACTGGACTGTTGACATGACTGTGGGCATTTTCTTGATTACTAATTGATGTAGGAGGGCTCAGCCCACTGTGGGCAGTGCCATCCCTAGGCAGGTGGGCCTGGGCTGGATAAGAAAGGGAGTTGAATGTGAGCAAGGGAGAGAGTGAACCGGTAAGCGGCATGCCTCTCTGCTTCGGTTCCTGCCCTGACTTCTCTCAGTAATGCACTGTCACCTGAGAGTTGTAAAGTGAAAGAAACACTTTCCACTTAAGTTGCTTTTGATCAAAATGTTTTATCACAGATACAGAATGCGAAGTAGAACAGGCATATACTTAAGAAATTTTTTCCATTCTGTAGGCTGTCTCTTCATTCAGCTGTTTCATTAGCTATAAGTTTACCTGTATATAGCTTTATTATGTTGAAGTACATTCCTTCTATTCCTAGGTTCTTCAGGGCTTTAATCATGAGGAGATGAATTATGTTAAAGGCTTTTCCTGCATCTATTGAAAGGATCATACAATTTCTGTCTGTACTTGTATTTATATGTAGCATTTCACTTATTGTGATAGTTTCCTTTGCTTTGTAGTTTATTCATTTCATGTGATTCCATTTTTTTCCAATTCTTTCCATTATTTCCTATGTTATTAGAATCCTTTCCAGAAAGTCATTGTGCTTGAAGTCTTTGTGTTTTCCCTATGTTTTTTCTTCAATAATTTCAAAGTTTTACCTCTTCGATGGAAGTCTCTGATGGATTTTGAATTGATTTTTGTGCAGAGATATAGATCTTGCTTCATTCTTCTACATGTGGATCACCAGGTTCCCCCAGGACTTTTGTTGAAGATGTGTGCTTTTGACCATTGTTGATGATGTTATTAGGTGGCTGCAGCTAGGTAGGTTTATGCCTGGGTCATCCATGCTGTTCGTCCATGGTGCTCATATCTAGTTTTGTGGCAATATCAAGAAGTGTTTGTTACTTTTGTTCTGTGGTATAATTTGAGGTCAATCAGGCATTGTGATACCTCCAGCACTGATCTTTCTGCTTGGGATGGCTTTGGCTAGTCAGGACCTTTTGTGGTTCCATATGAATTTCATGACACTTTTCTAATTTTATGAAGAATGCCATAGGATTTTGATGAGGACCGTGTTGGTTCTGCAGATCATTTTTGGCTGTTTTCACAATATTAATTCTGTTAAAACATGAGCACTGGGGGGTTTCTATCTTCTTTAATTTCTTCAGGGTCTTTAAGTTTTCATTGTAGTAGCCTTTCATTCCCTTCCTAATGTTTATTCCTAAGTATTTAATTTTTCAAAGATATTGTGGGTGGGGTCCCCTCTCATTTCTTTCTTGGCGAGTTTGTTATTACTATATAGCCAAATTACTCATTTTTGTTTTGATTTATTTTATTTTATTTATTTTTGTATGTGTATGAATGTACTGTCTGCATGTAGGTTTGTGCATCCATGTCATGCAATGCCACGGAGGTCAGAAGAGGGTCTTGGATTCCCCTGGAACTGGAGTTCTCCTGGAATTGGAGTTACAGACGGTTCTTAGCCGCCATGTGGGTGCTGGGTCCTCTGCAAGAGCAGTCGGTGCTCTTAACCGCTAGGCTATCTCTCCAGCCCCTGATTTTTTTTATCCAGCTACTTCACTGGGATTTATGAGGATTCTGGTGGAGTGTTTATGGACTTTTAAATATAGAATCATGGCACCTGAAAATAAAGATAATTTTATTCTTCCTTTACTAGTTGTTCACCTTTTATTTACTTTTGCTATTTTATTATTCTAGCTAAGTCTTCAAGAACTATATGGAATAATAGGAGAGAGAGTGGATTCTTTTTTTTATTTCTGATTTTTGAGGAAATATTTTAAGCTTTTCCTTACTTAGTATAATATTAGATGTTTGCCTGTATATAGTTTTATTATGCTAAGGTATATTCTTTCTAGTCCTAGGTTCTTCGAGCTTTAATCATGAGGAAATGAACTATGTCAAAGGCTTTTCCCACATCCATTGAGAGGATCCTGCAATTTCTGTCTGTATTTTATTTGTACTTATATGTAGCATTTATTGATTTGAGTATGTTAAACCTTCTTTGCATTTCTGGAATGAAACCACTTGACCATGATGTATGATCTTCTTAATGTGTTCCAAAAGTTGGCTTGCAAGAATTTTATTGAAAGGTTTTATATCAGTGTTCCTTGGGAAATTTTTCTATAATTTTTTGTTGTTGTTGTACATTTCCAATTTGGTGCCAGGAAGATGCTGATTGTGGTATGTGTTTTGTAGTGTTTCTCACATCTCTATTTTATGGAAAATTTTCAGGAAAATTAGCACCTTTTTAAAGGTTTGATAAGCGTTGGTAGTGAACTGGTATTTTTTTTTTTCCTGGAGTTTTATTTGTTGGTAGAATTTTGATTCCTGCTTCAACCTTATTCCTTATTCTGGATCTGTTTAAGTTGCTTATATCTTCTTGGGTTAATTCTGGTGGGTTACATGTGTCTAGGAATTTATCTATTTGGTATAGGTTTTATAGCTTTCTGAAATAAAAGTTTTTCAAAATATTCTCTGATGAGCCTCAAATTCATGAAATATGTAGTAATGCCCTCTTTTCATCTCTAATTTTACTAATTCTTCTTTCTTTTCCTTTTGGTTAGTTTAGTTAGAAGTTTGTCAATCTTGTTTATATTTTTAAAAGAGCCAACTCTTGGGCTGGAGGGATAGCGTAGCCGTTAAAGGCTGAGGCTGAGAACCGCAAAAAAAAAAAAAAAAAAGAGCCAACTCTTTAATAGATTCTATGGCTGGTTCTTTTTATCTCCATTTCACAATTTCTGCCCTGATATTTATTACTTCTTGTTGTCTTCTGCTTTTGGCTTTGGCAAAGTCTTATTTTCCTGGGACCTTGAAGTGCATCCTTTGTTATTTATTTGAGATTTCTCTGATTATTACTGTAAGCACTCGTAGTTCTAAACTACTTTTAGAATGGCCTAGTTGTTTCCCCACGGATCTGGAAAGCTGTGTTTTCAGTATCAACTGATTTATGAATTTTTAATTTTCTCTCTGATTTATTCAGTGGACAACTGATCATTCAAGAATGTTCTGGTTTTGCCCGATGTTTATTATTTCTTGCTACCCATTGCTTTGAGGTTTGGCTCATTCCTGTTTTTCTAAGAACGTGAGCTGTATCATTAACTCAGTTGAGATCTTTCAATGTAAGCATTGAGATTCTCTGGCCAGAGAAACCTTAGAGAGACTCCTGAAGAATAGATAGAAAATTTATTATCTCTATTAAATAGCAGAGGGGACACATATATGTCACATAAAAAATTCCCATAGTAGCATGTGGCAAAATCTTACATATTTACTGTGGTTCACTGTATCATTATCTGTTCAAAAGTCTTGGGCAAGATGGGTTAGTGGGTAAATGTGCTTGCTGCCAAGCCTGACAGTCTCAATTCAATTCCCAGGACTAACATGGAGGAAGAAAAGAACCAACTCTCAAACCTATCCTCTGTCCTACACATGCACATGGTGACAGGCATGTGCCCTAGCCCCCATCCATAAATAAAGGTAAAAAAATAAAGAAAAATCTTTATCAGGTGCCCCTGATAAAGGGGTCAATTCAGGTAAAATATTTATGTTTGTAGAGTTGATGTATAATTGATGGGAATTGGACTATCTGGCTTTTAAGCTCACTTTTCTCAGGCTTCTATGATTATGTTATTTAATAGTTTAATAATCTTGCATTTGCAGAAAAAGAAAGTCAAGTCATTAAGGCAGTAGCTTTTAATCTTTATGAGCTTCCCCATAGTAACATATGAATCATGTGTTATTCACTAAAACATGCTATCTTCAGATGTAATGGAAATGAAAGTTACATGAAATACCACATTTATATATTCAAGACTGGCCAGGATGATCATTTGGAAAAGTCCACAGTTTGAAAAGTTCAGTATGCTTGTCATTTCAATCAATGGTACCTTGTAAAAAGCGATTTGTACACTGGAATTCCCAGTGTCAAGGAGAATCATCCACTTGATTTAATAAATTAGAGGCTAAAACAAATGAACAAATGAATAGATACTTGATATGGCTTTTCTTCTTTAAAAAAAGAATAAGCCAGGCATGGTGGCACACACCTTTAATCCTAGCACTTGGGAGGCAGAGGCAGGCAGATCTTTGTGAGTTCAAGGCCAGCCTGGTATACAGAGTAAGTTCCAGGACAGCTAGGGCTACAGGGAGACCTTGTCTCAAAGGACCAAAAAATAAAATAAAATAAAATAAAATAAAATAAAATAAAATAAAATAAAATAACTCACAAAAGCCATGATCTATTTTATTGCTGGAGTTATGTGCACAACCTCGTCAGAGACCCATGGGCTCCACAAATGCCCCTTCCTTCTATGGAACAGAAAATGGTGAGTCTATGTGTATTTGTTTTTCTCACAGCTGTGATTGAATACCAAAGTTTCCTCCTTTCATTTTGGGTCACAGTTTCAGGGAGTTCAGTCCATGATCACTTGACCTATGTGACTAGATAGAAGATGAGGGTGGCAGGATCACATGGTGAAGGCTATTCTTAGTTTTTTGGCAAATAGGAAACACAGCTATGGGGATCGATTGGTTTGGCTTATGGGGCTGGAGGTTGGGTAGTCCAACAGAGACTGCATGCTGGCGTGGTAGAAAACCTGGTAGCTTTTCAGTCTAGGAAGGTGGAAGCCTCAGAACAAAGGAAGGCCAAGGATGAGGCCCATTCTGATGTTCTGATGCTGAAACTCCTGCAGACGTCGCTGGTGTGGTCCACACTGAGACTGTAGGTGCTGGGGTCTGAGGTCCTTGGGTGACGGCATAGAGAATAGACTGAGAAAGAAAACGGAGCTTGGATATGCTTGCTGACCTGCCTCTTCTTCCACTTCTATTCCATCTGGAATCATGGAGCCTTTAGGATGCAGGAAGCATGCCTGGAAGGTGATGTTTAGAGAATAGATAGCCACGCCTCCTTGCTAGTTTTCTCCCTGTTTCCTGTGGCTGCTTAAAGTCATGAGTGCTCAGCTTTCTGCTCCAGCTGCCTTCTGTCATGCCCCCCGCCCCCAAAATGGACTCTTACCCCTCTGGAACCATAAGCCGGTATGTTTCCTTGGTAATGGTATTTTACCATAGCAACAGAAAAGTAGCTAATATAACTTGACTTTTAATAATTACAATTATTGGCATATTAATTGTACAGTTTGTTTTTGGCTTCTTGGTCTGGAGAGATACAGTTCGTTATGGAAGGCAGGACATGGCGGCAACAGGAAGAGTCTGGCCGCTCATATATTCATCCACATTCAGGAAGCTGAGAATGACCAGGAAGTGGTGCCAGGCTAATGACGTCTCAAGGCCTCCCTGTAAAGACTTACTTCCTTCAACAAAGCCCCACTGCTCAAAGGTTCCACTCCCTTCCCAGCAGTGCCAGCAGCCGAGGACTGAGTGTTCAAACACGTGAGCCAATGCGGATCATTTGACATTCAAACTGGAACATTACATACGAGAGAAAACAGGTGAAACCTGTCTTTTCTATCTGTCTAGTTGCCTTAACATGTTTTCAAATTCTGTCTGTTTTCTGACAGATGACACGGGTTCACTTTGGCTGAATAATAATCATGTGTGGACACCATGATTTCCTTATCTACTCTTTTTTTGATAGGCACCTGAGCAGATTCCAAATCTTAGGGACTAGTGTCGAAATAAATGTAAGGATATAGGCATCCCTTTTGTACTCTGAATTCGTTTCCTTCAATCAAATACTGAGAAGAGAGATAGTTAAATTATGCTAGTTCTACTTCCAGTGCTTTGAGGAACCTCTGTATAGTTTTCCATAGTGGCTGCACTAATTTATATTCCCATCAGTGCATAGAAATTCCTCTTCTGGATGTTGGAGAGATGGCTTAGTGGTTCAGAGTGCAGACTGCTCTTGCAGAGGAACTGGGTTCAATTCCCAGCACCCACATGGCAGCTAAGACTGTCTTAAGCCAGGTGTGGTGGTGCATGCCTTTAATACTAGCAGAGGTAGAGGCAGGCTGATCTCTGTGAGTTCAAGGCCAGCCTGGTCTACCGAACAAGTTCCAGACCAGCTGGGACGAAAAAGGGAGACCCTGCCTCAAAAAGACCAAAAAGAAAAGAAAAAGAAACTCCTTTCCTCCACATCACAACAAACATTTGTTATTCATTTGTTTGTTTCTTTGCTTATAATAACTTGGTGAGTTGGAATCTCAAAGTAGTTTTTTAAAAATATGTTATTTATTATTTTGGGGGCTGGAGAGATGGTCTAGCGGTTAAGAGCACCGACCGCTCTTACAGAGGACCCGGGTTTGATCCCCAGCACCCACATGGTGGCCGAGAACCATCTGAAACTCCAATTCCAGGAGAACTCCAGTTCCAGGGGAATCCAACACCCTCTTCTGACCTCCACGGCATTGCACAACACGGGTGCACAAACTTGCATGCAGACAGTACATTCATACACATACAGAAATAAATAAAATTAAAAAAATATGTTATTTATTATTTTTACTTTGAGTGTATATGAGTATATTTCCTGCATGTGTGTAAGAACATTTGTGTTGTACACTGCTCCAAGAGGTCAGAAAAGGGTCAGATCCCCAGGAACTGGAGTTATGGAGTGTTGTTAGCGGCCATGTGGGTACTAGGAATTGAACTTGGGTCTTCGGCAGATGGTGTTCTTAAACACTGAGTCATCTCTCCAGCTCCTCAATGTAGTTTTTTAAAAACACATTTATTTTTATTTTTGTGTATGAGTTTGTCTGCATGTATATATCTATACCACCTGTGTGCAGTGCCTCAAGAAGCCAGAAGAGGGCATCTGATCCCCTAGAACTGGACTTATGGACAGTTGTGACTACCATGTGGGTGCTGGGAACTGAACCTGGATCCCTCGTAAGAGCACTGAATGCTTTTAACTGCTGAGCAATCTTTCTGACTCCTCAATGATTTGCATTTCAACAGTGGCAAGTGTGCTGGTTAATGTTCACGATCAATGTGACTGGATTTAGAGTTGCCTCCTGGGTGGTGAGGCACACATCTGTCAGTGCAGACACTTGCAGAGAGGAATAGTCAAGGAAGGAAGAATAGCTCCGACTATGGATGGCATCGTATCATGAACTCGGGGCTCAGAGAGACTAAAAGGAAGAAGAGAAGAAAGCCATTGCAGTGTTGGTGTTTGTCTTTCTGTTTCCTGGCCAGCCGTGATGTGAGCTGCTCTGCCTTGCCACACCCCTTCCTTGGCCGAACCATGAGCCAGTGGATAACTTTCCTTCCTTAAGTTGTTTCTGTCACACATGTGAAAAGTAATGAATATAAGTAGAGAAACTGAAGATTTTTCGTGTACTTACTGGCTACTTTAATTTTTCTTTAGAGAAGTGTCTATCTAGATCAGTTAGTCAATATTTTGATTGATTACTTTGTTCTTTAAAAAATCTTTATGCCAGGCATGGTGGCACACGCCTTTAATCCTAGCACTTGGGAGGCAGAGGCAGGCAGATCTTTGTGAGTTCAAGGCCAGCCTGGTCTACAGAGTGAGTTCCAGGACAGCTGGGGCTACAGGGAGACCCTGTCTCAAAAAAGACCAAAAAAAAAAAAAAAAACCCTTTAATTATGCCAGGCATGGTAGCACATGCTTTAATCCTAGCACTTGGGAGGCAGAGGCAGGCAGATCTTTGTGAGTTCAAGGCCAGTCTAGTCTACAGAGCCAGTTTCAGGGCAGCTGAGGCTACAGGGAGATCCTGTCTCAAAAAACAAAAAACAAAGCAAAACAAAAAAACTTTAATTAATTAGTTAAATATTTATGTGTGTATGAATATGTCAAAGCACCTATGTGGAGGTCTGAGGACAACTTTCAGTCCTCTCCTTCTGATATGGGTTCAGCTGGTGGGGCTTGGTGGCAATGCCATCTGCAAAGTGATCTCACAGGCCCAAATTACCTTTTATTTGATATTAAGTTTTAGTTGTTGTTGTTCTTTGTATATTCTGGATACATGCGATGAGTAGCTGGCTCAGAGTTTCTCCTATTCTCCTAGTGTCTCTTGGTTTTGTTGATTGTTTCTTTCCTGTGCAGAAGTCTTTTAATTTGAGGTAATACCATTTGGTAATTTTTGCTTTTTTCCTGTGCTTTTGCTGGGTTTTTCATATCCTTAAAATTTTATTCCCGTTTCATGTGTGTGTGTGTGTGTGTGTGTGTGTGTGTGTGTGTGTGTGTGTATTATGAGTGGGATTACTCTTCTATTCTTTTTTCTCAGCAAGTCCATTGCTGGCTTGATTTTATATCCTGGTAATTGACTGATTTGCTTATCAGTTCTAATAGACTGTTGGAGAACTAAGACTTTTTTTTTTATGTACAATCATATCATCTACAAACAGGGATAATTTGACATCTTCCTCTCTAATTTTATGCCTTTTATTTCTTCCTGTTTCCTGATTGCTTAAGCTAAAATTCACAGTGCTGGATTGAGTAGAAATGATGAGGTTGGAGATACCTGCCTCATTCCTGATCTTAGAGGAAATCCTTCCAGGCCCCGGGGAAGCAGTGACAGGCAGATCCCTAGGGCTCACAGGCTCGCCATCTTACCCAACAGGGCAAGTTCCAGGCCAGTGAGTGACTGTCTTACAAAACAAGGTGGATGGCATGTAAGAAGGAGCAGCTCCCAAGGTTGATTTCTGGCCTCCACACGGATATGGATGTAGTCCCACACATGTAGTTACAATATATCCCCCCCGTGAAAGATTGTTACCAACTGTATGAGCCATAAAGTAAAAGAAGAAAAGAACACAAATCCCTAAATAAGAAAGTGCTATGCTTGTGAATCACATACAAAATCTTGAGATTCATATGTCCTGTAGAGGGTAGCATTTCTCCTTGCCTAAAATATTTTTAGCTTTCCAAGCATATCTATAAGGCAAAGTAGCTCCATATAAGGAGAATGGAAATTCTAAACACCTTCCAGATTTCATGTTGATGGGAAACATTCTTGGTGATCCCTACAGTTGTTGCTAGGACTTATACTTTTAGCATCCTGGGGTTAGAATTGGGGATTTCATGTTAACAAAGATGGAGACTGAATGAAAGCAGAGGGAATATGAGGAGAGACGGAAAGAAACCTGGAAGACTTGGGAAGACTATACCACTGGTAGATGGCCCCATATCCATGGCTTATGGGTGGCAATAATTGGACTCAGGTTACTCCTAAAAATAACAAAGAAAACGACGTGAATTTGGGAGGGAGATGAGAGGGAGTTGGAGGGGGTAGTAGTGGATGGATATGATCAGAATACATTGCATAAATCTATGAAATTTTCAATGGCTAGATAAAAATATCAAAAAGCAAAATAGTTCAATAATATAATATGATACAAAAATGTAGGTTGGGAACATATGGACCCATGGGCATATTGAACCACACCAGAAACCCTAGGCTGAGGAATAGTGAAACACTCTCCCCAGACCCCATAAATAAGACATCTGACACTGATGGCCCCACTGACCTGCCATCTGATCGCCTATGTGTGCACCAGGGATGGACAGAGAGGATGCCAATTGTCCTCAGGCCTTCAGTTTAGATCTGTCCCCACTGCTGATGTGTCCTACTCAGAATCATCTGTCTGTTCATCCATTTGTCTGTCCAGACTGGCAGCTGCACGTAGCTTGCATGGACCTCTCATCTTGTCTTCCACTGCCACGACCTCTGCAGGCCAGTCAACCCTGAAGTCTGCTCGACCCTGGCATCCTACAAGTCTGTGCTGTATGCCTGCATCAGCTCTCCAGCTGGGCTCCTTAATAGCCAACCACAGCACTGATTTTTCTTTTTTGCATCTCTATCAGCTTTCTGCCTTTGTCTCCAGTAAAGTCTATCTATCTATCTATCTATCTATCTATCTATCTATCTATCTATCAATCATCTATCTATCTAGTCTATCTATCATCTATCTATCTATCTATCATCTATCTATCTAATCTATCATCTATCTGTCTATCATCTATCTATCTATCTTCTATCTATCTAATCTATCATCTATCTGTCTATCTATCATCTATTTAATCTAATGTCTGTCTATCTCTCCATCTATCTAACCTATCTATCTATCCATCCACATCTATTAGTTGTCTATCGTCTCTTATTTATCTAGTTTATATCTATCAGTTATCTGTCATCTGTTATCTATCTAGTTTATACCTATTAGATATCTATCATTTATTATCTACCTATAAGTATTAGTTATATAACCTAGCTATTATCTATCTATCTGGATATAGATATAATTACTGTGTGGTGTATAAACATGTTTTGAAAGTTAATATAAGCAGTTAAGATTGAAATATGAGGGGGCTGGAAAAAAGGATCAGGGACTCAGTTCCCAGCACCTATATCAGACAGCTCAGAACTACCTGTAACTTCAGATGCAGGGACTCTGACACCTTCTTCTGGCCCCCACTGGCATCTGTACACGGACATACAGATACAGAAACACACACACACACACACACACACTACATGTGTACACATAAAATTAGAAATAATATACATACAATTATATAATATTTATCTATAATATAAAATAATAAATAAAAATTGAACTAAAAGAACTTGTGTTTGGTGTTGACCAACTGTTAAGGGAAATTGGAACAATGTGGCAGATTGCAGCCAGAAAAACTGATGTTCATTGTGAATTTATTGTAATTCAACAGATTTTGATGTTGTGGAAAGATATACATGTCTATGTTTCTGGCTAGCATGCTCACAACACAGGATATGATGCTTCATCCTTTCTTCCCACTGAATTAGCAAAATAAAAGGAACCAAATCCTTGTAGAAAAGTTCTTGGTTAGAGAGGAAGGTCAAGTGGAAGGGGAACTGGGGCCAGTGTATGATTAACTACAATTAACTACTCTTTGCCAGGTGCTGTGGCAGACGCCTTTAATCCCAGCACTCAGGAGCCAGAGGCAGGCGGATCTCTGTGAGTTCAAGGCCAGCCTGGTCTACGTATCGAGCTCCAGGCCAGCTGGCAGTAAAGGGAGACTGTGTCTCACAAAGACAGGGGTAAAAAGCAAAGCCAATGAGTTTCTGTAGGGAGAGTTGTTTGATCCTCAGCAGCTTCCGTAGAGGAACCCAGTTGTGGTGATTCTGTCTTCCATTTTCCCCTTCCCTTTTCCCACCAAGCCGGGAAACAGAATGTCCCATAATAATACAGAATAAAAAGTACGAAGGGAAATTATACAAAAAGATCCTTTGTAAGTTAAAGAACCCAGGAAAGGCAGGAAGAGGGAGGCTCCAGTAGATCTCTTGTTCTCTGTTCATGAGAGCCAGGAATTCTTAAAGGCGGTCCTTGAGAGTCACTCTAGATCAGAATTCAATCCTTTTGAGAGGAGGGATAAATATGGTTAGAATCCATTGATATTTGCTGGAGACAATGCCCAGGAGAGAATTTAGCTCTTTAAATACCACTTGGTGATTCAGTTCCTAAATGATTCATAAAGAAGCCAATTTTGCTGTTGCTTTGCTTTGGCTCCAAGCTATACTGCCTTCCCTGAAACTCAGATAGTAGCCACAGACTGGTTAACTGAGCCATGCAGATGGACTCTTAGCAGCATGTGGATCTGTTGGTTCGTTGTTCTCTCTGCTCTTATGCCATGGGGCTACTTCCCATGCATTAGTCCCTGTGCTGAGAGGACTGGGATAAAGTCACAGTGAACAATAAAACCCCCAGCTGCTGGCTCCTGAGCAACGTTTTCTATAATGTGCTCCACAGAGCAGTGACTTTTTGCAATGTTCTGTGTTTCTCTATAGAAGTACTTCTTGGCCACTGAAGTTTGAAAAAACTGTGTGTATATATGTGGGTGCATGTAAGTATGACAGTGCACATGCACATATGTGTGTATTGTGTGTGAGAGCCAGAGGCCAACCCTGTCTACCATTACTCTGGCTGTGTACCTTGATCTATGATCTATTAGGCATGGTCTCTTACTGGTCTGAGCTTGCTGATTGGGCAAGGCTGGCTGGCCATGAGTCCTAGGGGTCTGCCTGTCTGGAGACGAGGAGGATTTGAAACCAAGTCTCCATGTTTACAGGACCAGCACTTTACTAATTGCATTATTTTCCCAGCCCTTAAATCTTTATTCTTTATAAATAATGCGGTCTTAGGTATTTTGATATAGGAACAAGAAACTCAGTAAGACAAAAGGTTCTACCTAGGAACTAGGGCTCGAAGCAATAAATGAGGGTGTTTTTCTTAATTAAATTTCCTTCATAATAACTGGGTTGTATATTTTATATCCTGAATCTTGGTTCATTTGTATTCTTCTCTCTCTCTCTCTCTCTCTCTCTCTCTCTCTCTCTCTCTCTCTCTCGTAGTTTTGAGTGTGTTCAGACAACTAAAAAACAAACAACTTATATAGAAAATACTGGCCACTAAGAACATTGTAGAAAGGGTTCCGCCCATGTGAGTCCTCCTTCCAGAGGCTGAACCTACATCTGAGCATGCACGGTAATTGCTCTTTTCCAAGAAAATGGGCTTCCAAATTAATAAGGACTGAATTTCTGAAATGGTCTAGTGGTTTGATTTGAAGTAGTTCAAGCCGTTATCTCCAAAGAGGTCTGGCCAATTCTGGGGAGATAAGATACTTCCTGCTCTCCTATTTTGTTTCCCTCATGGGGCAAATTCCATGCTGTGCTAAAAATAAGGAATCTGTGGCATTTTCCCCCCCAAATTCCACCAGAAGATGGCACAATTCGAAAAGCCATTTATGCTTCTCAACAAAACAAGGAGTTCTTGTTTTTCACATCGAGGTCAAAGATACAAAGCAGAACTGGACAAGGACCAAACACTGTAAAAGAACATAGTTCATATCCTGAAGATTCTTTGCAGTCTTTGGGGGGTATTTCTATGGAAAGATGGGAAAAATGAAACAAAAAAACAGGAAAAAGTCTCCTGTGTACATTCTGGGATTTTTAGAAATGACTTCTCATGTTCTTTTAAAAAACAATGCACTCTTATGTTTCTGTGAATAACAAGCCAGGCAGGGACTGGGAGGAGGACCGTTCAGGCTTTCTAGAAAGAACCAGCTTCATGACCTCTGTTCTGTGACCTTTCCTGTTGCCCTGAAGGAATAGAAACTTCCTGACTCTTACAATCTAACCATTTGGCTTGTCTTACCCTCATGGAATTTTAGAGTTGGAACGGACCTTCGAGAACATTTGGTCCCAACTTTCGCCCTGCATGAAAGCCACTCTCAATATCTCCCTGACAGTGGTAAGAAATGGTATACGTCTGCAAACCTCACAATTGTGTCTCCCAGGGCAGCCTCAGACCCACATGAGACATGGTCTCCTCAGCTCTGATGCTACTGAGTCTTCATGCATTCACATTGATTAATTGAACAAACTCATTCCTTTAATGGACACGGGGTTTTACCAATGAGCAAAGCAGAATATTATACCCCTCACTTTACTAAACTCTCCAACCGGCACCTAAGCCCGGTATATTATTCCCATGTGAAGATGAAGGAATTGGTGCTCAGACAGTTTGAGTCACCTGTCTCTGGAAACTTGGCTCATAAAGTGGTAATGGTAGGAGTTTTGTTATGAATCATATCTGTGTGACCCAAATTTCATACCTTGTACTTCTATATTAATGTATCTTTAATTGTGTGTGGATGGCCCATCAGGGATTCAAGAAGACTGCCTCCAGAGCTTTTCATTTGATGGTTGTTGGTTGTCTCTAATTCACTGAGTGTCAAGGTGACTCTTGTGTTTCCTGTCAGCTCCTCCCTCATGCCTCACAATAGTCTTCTCCATATTTAAATGTTATGATCAGGTCCTGGGACTAATTTTGTCTTTCTTTTTTTTTTTTTTTTTTTTTTTTTTAAAGTTTTTTTTTTATTATTATTTATTTTATTTTTGTATGTGTATGAATGTAGTGTCTGCATGCAGGTCTGTGCACCCATGTCGTGCAATGCCGCGGAGGTCAGAAGAGGGTCTCGGATTCCCCTGGAACTGGAGTTCTCCTGGAATTGGAGTTACAGACGGTTTTAGCCGCCATGTGGGTGCTGGGGATCGAACCCGGGTCCTCTGCAAGAGCGTCGGTGCTCTTAACCGCTAGGCTATCTCTCCAGCCCCTAATTTTGTCTTTCTAAATGAGAACAAGTCAATTCATTTTCTAACTGCCCTCTGAGAGGCATGGCTGTTGGAGGTGGGGGGACGGCTATTCATACAAGCGTGAAGACTTGAGTTTTGTCCCCAGCACCTAGATAAAAAGCCAGGTGTGTGAGCTGGAGAAGTGGCTCAGCCATTAAGAGTACTGGCTGTTCTTATAGAAGACCCTGGTTTGAATCCCAATGCCCACATGGGATGTGATGCCCTCTTCTGTCCTCTGTGGGCACTGCATGACATAGGTACACTTAAACACATACGGACATAACATTCATACACATAAAATGAAAATAAACAAACAAATAAATTTAAAATAAAAAAGGCAGATGTAATGGTTCTAATCCTGGTGTTGGGGAGGTAGAGACAGGTGACAGAAAATCAATGAGATCTAAGTTCAGTGAGAGACCCTGTCTCAAAAAATAAGATGGAGAGTGACTGAGAAAGACACTTAATATCCATCTCAGGGCTACACACACACACACACACACACACACACACACACACACACGTTCATATTCACATCCATAACACACACAGCGATCCTGTGGTCCCATGTAAATGCATTACTTCCTTTGGGGTTCGGTTTCCTTGTTTGCAGGCTTCATTGTGTAATCTTTTGAGAACAGCAATAACTCACTGGACATCTGCTTTCCCCTTTAGACTCTGTGAGGGCCAGTACTGTTCTGTGCATGAACAACAACTCCCTAGAGCCTCATCTAGTTCCCAGAGCAGGTGCAGCTGTTCAGCTGTTAACATAATGACTGGACAGAATGGGAATAACTGCACTTTCTCTTCTTCCTAGATGGGATTATTGTGAGGAACAAATAAGGCGGTTAGTGCAAAAGTGCTCTGTCACATTAGAAAGAATGCCACCATCCCCAAGAACCTAAGTTACGTGCTGCGGTGTTGCAGAGATGGACCAGCAGTTCAGAGCACTGTCTGCTCTTGCCAAGGACCTGCATTCAGTTCCCAGCATCTACACCGTGGCTAACAACCGTCTATAACTCCAGTTCCAGGGGACCCACCACCCTCTTATGGCCTTCATGGGCACTGCATACATGGGTGCACTTACATACATTCAGGAAAAACATTCATACTCATAAAATAAAAATAAATAAGTAAAAAAAATGAAATTTCATTTTCCTGGAAGGGAAAACTCAGGCCATTTATTCATTTAAGGTATTCAGTTGTTTATTTACTCACTGTTTGTACAATGTATTTCAGTTTTTTATTCCATTTTAGTTTATTGTGTGTGTATGTATGTATGTGTGTGCTTGTATTTGTCTGAGTGTATGTTTGTTCATGGGTGCATGTGGAGGTCAGAGGACAGTGTAACAGGAATTTGTTCTTTCCTTTGTCCACATGGGTTTGAGCATCAAACTCAGGTCATTGTGCTTGGTGGCCCAGTGCCTTTACCCACTGAGCTATGTCTCAGGCACTGTACTTCAGTATAAAGTATGACTTATGAGTTCAAGCACTGGGGATGGGGCTTAGTGTGGGGGTTCTTTTCTAGCATGCACCTGGCCCAGGGCTGGAAAACAAAAGATGCTTCTACTTACAAGCTCAGCAAATGATTTTTGCTCCAGATGTGCCTTTCCCCTTGAGCCTAATGCTGACATTTTTCTCTGTTTTTCCATGTACATGTGCTAGTCTTCTACTATTGCTCTTAATCCAGCACACGATGAATTAGTTGAGTTTCGGCCTGCGTCGCCTAGACACACACTCCATATGTTTGGTTTTTGCTTGTCTTCTAGAAAGATCACATTTGTGGAATATACTATAGGACCTGTTTCAGATACAGGAAGGTGTTGCCATGTTTTAACCTGCCCCTTCTGAGGGAGGAGGCAAAAGAAAGCATGGATTCAAGTGATTTCATCATAGCAGGAAATATTAATCGGGGTTGAAAGTAACCTACCACCAGTTTGGGGTATCTTAGGCTAAAAGGAGCATAAATAACTACCTTACGAAAAATTAACATTGGTGATGATTCATATTTCTCTTTTCCATAAGAAGTCTTAAAGCAGGGAAAACTCTACTTTGTGATGATGATTACAAATGTATTTCATGAAACCTTATCTTGCTAGTCTTCATGAAGATGTCTTCTATGTGCTCCTCTGAGGAATAACTAACGTGTATTAATAAACAAACAACTGTTTAACCCATTGATTTGGAAATTAATTCTTTATTTTTGGTTTTTATTCTCAATGTATATTTTATTGAATTTTCAAGTATTCCATACAAAATATCTTAATTATATTTAGATCCTCTCTCCCATCAGTATCCCCGTATAGCCTCCTCATCTTATGTCATACGTCATATATGTTAAGGTCTATCGAGTCAAGTTTATGTCCCCAGATGTCGTTCAGTGCAAGTTCATCCAGTAGAGTCTAGTCAACCTATCTAGAGTCACTCCCCTAAAAAAAAAAAAAGAACACTCCCTCTCCCAGAAGTAATCAGTTGCCAATAGTTCCAGGGTAAGGTGGGCACCTGATGCCCATTTCCCCAGTTTTGTGCCTGGTTTTGTCTCACTGAGTTTGAATGGGTCTTATACATGCTACCACATTGTGGTAAGTTCATACCAGCAAGTTCGCAGAGGCCTGTTTCCGTATGATCTTGTACCAACCCTGGCTCTTACAATCTTTCTGCCCCCTCTTCTGCAATGGTCCTTGTGCTATGGGTGGGTGAAATTTAATATAGGAGTCTTGTCCAGGGACACACACTCTGCAGTCTCTTATCCTCTACACCATGGCCAGTTGTGGCTGTCTATGCTCAGAGCTCTTGGTTGCATGAGGAAGTTTCCCTGGTGAGAGCTGAGAGATGCAACAGTGTTCTCATTACTCCTTGTTCTACTATGGTCCGTAAGCCTTAGGTGTAGAAGTTCTATTGTAGATATGTCACTTAGGCCTGAGCATCTCTCAGACACTTGTGGGTGGCCATTTGTGAAACCCTGTAATAGTCTCCGTTTGTTGTAAAAAGAAGCCTCTTTGATGAGTAGTGAATGGTATACTTGTCTGTAAATAGAAAGATCCGTATGTAGCCTACAGTAAGAAATTACATTTGTCTAAGGATATGACAGAGACAGGGTTTTCTTCTGGATCTCTGACCTCTCCAGCCATGTGCATTCTCTAGTTTCAGGGTGCATACCTGCTCGGCCTAGTTTGTTAGACCCTCCCCAGGCTGTCCCCACTGCACCTTGCTAGTAGGCCCAATTCCTGATCTGCCTGCCAGGAGAGATCTGCACACTACCCTGGTAAGTCACACGCTGCCCACTGCAGGCTGATTCCCCTGCACACTGTCTAGATCCACTCTCTGTCTGCTCCCTCCCTTCCGACCTTGGGTATTGGCCCACTTCTGCTCGTCCCATCTCAGACCTCAGGACTAGCCTCGTATCTCAGACCTGCCCACTGAGCCCTAGGTAGTTAGATCCTTCCCATGCTGATGCCACCCTAGCCTTAGCTCTACATCTCCCTCCTGATCTTCCTGCCTGAGAACCCCCTCACTAACCTGCCAGGACCCAGCCACTTCTTGGACCCTCACAGCCTCAAATTCCATTTGTCCTACCAGAGCGCACTTCACTAATCAGCTTGGAGCCCTCCTGTTCCTCCAATAAAATACCCAAATTGAGAACCCGAAGCACAAATCAACTATTAATATCTGGGTGAAATTGGCAACGCTACATCAACAATATAAACAGAACCAATCATCAACTAAACAAAGACAAACTAGAATTTCATGTCAGACACACAACCAACAAAAGAAATCTATATGCAATGTCAAAGTGAAAACACAAATAATATGAAAAACCAAGAGAATATATGTCCCCAATAAAACCCACCAGTCCTACAGAAGTATATACAATGAGAACCACCCAGAGGAACCCTAGGACACAGAATTTAAAAAGAACAATTATAAACATTATCAAAGAACTTAAAGAACACACAAAGAATTCAAAGCATGCAAAGAAGCTAGGAGTAAATTCCTGACTGAAGTTCAAGAAAATACAAGTATATGGCCGAATGAAATGACAATAATAATTCAGGACTTGAAAAGTGAACTCACAAAAGAGATAGAAAAATTGAAGAAAACCCAAGCCAAAATGAAGATGGAATTGAAAAATTCAATATGTCAATGGTATTGACCGGATCTTTAATAGGATTGTGGAAGAACCCCCCCCCCAATTGAGCAAAAATTTACTTATACAGATACAAGAAGCATATAGAACACCAATTAGACAGGATCAGAACTGAATCTCCCCACAGTGTATAAAAAAGTAAAAACACTAAATATATAGAACAGAGAGACGGTACTGAAAGTTGCTAGAGAAATCAACAATTACATATACTGGAATCCCCCTAGAATTACACCTGACTTTTCCATGTAATATGTGAAAGCCAGAAGAGCATGGACCAAAGTATTACCAGTATTACCAGTTCTAAATGACCATGGGTGCCATCTCAGAGTGTTTTACCAGTAAAACTTCTATCATAGTTGAAGGGGAAAGAAAAAATTTCCATGACACAAATAGGCTGAAAGAATTCATGTCCAGGGTCTGGAGAGATAGCCTAGTGGTTAAGAGCACCGACCGCTCTTGCAGAGGACCCGGGTTCGATCCCCAGCACCCACATGGCGGCTAAGAGCCGTCTGTAACTCCAATTCCAGGAGAACTCCAGTTCCAGGGGAATCCGAAACCCTCTTCTGACCTCCATGGCATTGCATGACACAGGTAAACAAACCTACATGCAGACGGTACATTCATACACATACAAAAATAAATAAAATAAAATAAAAAAAGAATTCATGTCCACCAAACCAGCCTCGTAGAGAATAATCAAAACAACACAAAAGACTGAAGAGTAACTATACTCAGCTCGGCATGGTGGCGCACGCCTTTAATCTTAGCACTTGGGAAGCAGAGGCAGGTGGATCTTTGTGAGTTCAAGGCCTGCCTCGTCTAGAGTGAGCTCCAGGCCAGCTGGGACTAAAGGGAGACGCTGTCTCATAAAAAAAAAAAAAAAAAAAAAAAGAATGACTATATCTCCAAGAAGTTACAGAAAGAAAAAAAAAAAAGTTGAAGGTCTTATTATATAAACACAAAATAAGACCAAAACCACAAACAAATTAAAATGTCAGTAACCAGTACATATCTTTCAATAATAATTTTAAATATCAGTGGCCTGAACTCCCCAGTTAAAAGACAAAGGCTGGCAGAATGGATTAAGAAACAAAATACAATTTTATTATCTGCAAAAACCTCACCTTCAAGAATAGGGACTACCTTATGGTGAAAGGATGGAAAAAAGTAATCCAAGCAAATGGCATTATTTTATTTTTTTGAGGCAAGTTTTCAGTAGGTAGCTCTGGCTGGTTTGGAACTTGCTGTATAGACCAGACTGGCCTCAAGTTCACAGAGAATGAGTTTGCATAGACCTCAAGGGGCTTCACTCAAATCCCAATAATCTCTTCTTTATAGACATTCTAAGTCTTCAAAAAACATGAGAGAGAATAAAAGTTTCTTCTTTTCCTATAATTTGAGATGCAAATATTAGATAAGACTTTAGAATTAGATAACAATTTATAGGGGTCAATGTTGAACCCTGAATCTGTGCCAGGTTTACCCAGAAGGGCAGAGACACATAGTTGACTACATGCAGTCGGCTTGGGATCTTATGGAATGATAATGCATGAAAGGCTTGCACGTGGATTGGGGGTCACACTGGATTTGTTTTGGTGTTTTATCCTTCCAACGCATATCTTTTCAGATTCCTTTCCTTGCCAAAGAACTTTCTTTCAAGTTTGGACATGGGCTCTTTGGGAGAATCAGTTGAGTGATGGGAAACATTCCTTCCTTCCAGACATTTGCCATAAGTACTGTCCAGAGGGTGGGGCTGGAGCTATGACCGACCACCCAAGCCCCAATCCCCAGGGACCCTACTCTTTCCAAATCCCTTAGCATTTTAAACCAAATCATCATGTTCAGAGGAAAAGCAGACTTGGCTTTCAAGTCAATGCTATCTTTGTTGTAGAGATCTCACTTGTCCTTCTATCACTCTTTCTATGGGGGTCCTGCTGGGCAGGGCCTGGGGTCTTTGCATCAGGCTTAGAAGAAGAGGCTATTGGAGCAGCATCATTTTGAAAACCGTGCCTACTCAGGGGAATCTGCGTCTCTGGTTTTGATCTCTCTCCTTGTTCGATGGCCCTCAGGCCACAGATTCTCTGGCCTCCAATACAGAGGCCTGATTCTATTCACCACCTGGAGATAAAAACTGCTTCTTCCTCCTTCTCTTCCTCTCCTGCACCAGGCTTGATCCCAGGGCCTTGTGAATGCCTGACATGCACTCTACCAGTGGAGCTCTATGTCCAGCCTCTGTCTTCTTGACATCCTGACAGCCACAGTTGGAGGTGCACTGGCAGTGTTCCCACTGAGTGAGCTGAGCATGACCTCACACCTACTACATTTCAATGGAGAGTGCCCACCAGGACTCTTTAATGTCTAGTCCCCAGGATTGAGCAGCCTGGTCCAGGATCCTTCCTTAATCCATGACAGTCAGTATGAATCACGGCAGCTGTCTATCAAAGATCTTGCCTTATCTTTTACCCTGAAGGACAGAGACACATAGTTGGATCATGGAATTGGCTTGGGATCTTATGGAATGATAAGGCATGAAAGGTTGGCATATTTACTGGGGGTCAGACTGACTTTGGTTCCTATTCCCACTTCTGCTATTCCACTCTTAGTGACCCTTGGTAGTTACCCTTCTCATGACTAAAACAAAATAACATAAGCAGTAGGGTGCTAGATAGAATAGAGTACTTGCGATGATTAAGTGCAATATGAATGTTCTCCAACTTCAGATGTGGCTATGCCTTAATACATACGTTGTAAGTTTAAAGTGCATTTAATATACTTAACATGACTTAGCCCAGGTTACCTTAAACATGCTCAGAATATTAGCCACAAATTAATCAGAAGCACCTAACTATTTTGGGTGATGCACCATTTGCCTTTTTCTCTGTACTTTTCAAGAGTCTTATTCCCTTATTGGTTGAGCTTCATCCTGACACTATTTGTTGAATAATCCATGCTTTATTTGCTCACTTTGAAATGGTATTGCACTAGTCATTTTCATCAACTTGACACAAACCTAGATGTATCCAGGAAGAAGGAATCTCAACTGAAGAATTTTCTCCATTAGATTGGCTTGTGGGCATGTCTATGGGCATTTTCTTGGGTTTTAATAGTTTTATCAATGCAGCATTTGGATCCAATTGGAGCTAACCTTTGTATATGGTGTAAGATAGGGACCCATATGTTGTTCTGAATATGGGCTCTTATCCTCTTGTGCTTGAAAGAGGCCCAGTCCTGTCATTATGATTATGCATTTTCCAAATCAGGAAGCTGTAGGCTTATGTTTGGCTTTAAGCATGTGAAACCGGGGCTATGAGATGTCAGCTACTCTGGCATGAACTCTCCTAGGAAAGCCAATGAGACTCTTAAATAATTTCGATGTGTTTCCTCTATATAAATTCTGACCTCAGATTATGTAGCTGTGTCTGGGCCATTGGCTAGGATACTCATGTCTTCTGGGCAGATGGAACTTTTGGCTGTGGTTGCAGTTGGTAATGGAATCTGGATTTCAGAGATCTTGCAACATTGAATCTTGAGACTGAAGATGGATAATGTGATGACAGGGTCAGTTCACGGTCCAGTTTCTGAGAGGCCAGAAGGGTTTTCTCTGTGAAACATCTCTCCTTTCCTGAATGCCATAGGCTCTCAATAATAAGGCATATCAGACTCAGAAAAATGTTAAAAATTCTGCTCTTTCTCCAAAGGGGAAGGCAAATTCTGATGAATAGCATTAAGCGTGTTTGTTATTACTCAACAGTAGATAAGCTCTGATTTTCTTCTTTCTACTCTTAGAACAAGCCAAGCTTCTGAGAGTTTGGGTGGGGGTATCTCATTGTTAGAACCATCTCACAGCTCTAAGATTTCACTGTGTTCACAGCGTTCATTTGGATGGATACTTTTGAAAACCCTTGATATCTCTCTCTCTGACAAAAACGTTATCATTTAGAAAACAGTTGAAGTGTGAGGTCCCCTTAGTCCTGGTGTTCAGCTCAAACAGACAGGTCCTTGGAATCATTTCTGGGTGATTTGCGCCTCTGAGTTGCTGTGTTTCCCATGAAACAAGTATGAATTGTCCTGTCCTCTGCCAAGACTTTGGATTGGAATACCATGTCACCCCTCGGGTAATGGAGTTAGGCTTCTCCCAAATGAAGGCTGCCTGTCTGAAGCCAAATGCCATCTCTAAGGATGTAACGTTCCAGGAGAAGGGGATGCTTGTTCCCTTGGCATGCACAAAGCCCACACTGTGTTTGTGTGCCCTGGTGTGTGCCCATTTTCTAGACTTTAGTATGTGACAGTAGCTCTGTGCCTAAGATGTCAACTGCCTGTGTTATGTGATCAGTCTTTGACCACACTGGCTTCAAATAGTAGGTAGAAAATACACAAGAAAATGAAGAACCAGGGCATCCTTCCTTCCTTCCTTCCTTCCTTCCTTCCTTCCTTCCTTCCTTCCTTCCTTCCTTCCTTCCTTCCTTCCTTCCTTCCTTCCTCCCTCCCTCCCTCCCTCCCTCCCTCCCTTCCTTCCTTCCTTCTTTGCATCATCTAATCTCGGCTGGCCTCCAACTTCTGATCTTCCTGCACCTATGTCCTGTGTGCTGGATTACAGGTACGCACCATCATGTTTGATTTATGTGGTGCTGGGGATCAAACCCAGGACTTTGGTGCATGCTAGGCAAGTATTTACCCTTTGGGCTACACTCCTAGCTTGATTATTGTTTTCTTTTTTAATTTTTTTTATTAATTTTATTTATTTCTCTATGTGTATGAAGGTACTGTCTGTATGCAAGTCTGTGCACCCGTGTCGTGCAATGCCGCGGAGGTCAGAAGAGGGTGTTGGATTCCCCTGGAACTGGAGTTCTCCTGGAATTGGAGTTTATTTATTTATTTATTTATTTATTTATTTATTTATTTATTTATTTTTGTATGTGTATGATGTACTGTCTGCATGCAGGTTTGTGCACCCATGTCTTGCAATGCCGTGGAGGTCAGAAGAGGGTCTCGGATTCCCCTGGAACTGGAGTTCTCCTGGAATTGGAGTTTCGGACGATTCTCAGCCGCCATGTGGGTGCTAGGGATTGAATCCGGGTCCTCTGCAAGAGCGGTCGGCGCTCCTAACCACTAGACCATCTCTCCAGCCCCGATTATTTTCTTACTAAAACCCCAGTCCTTTGGAGACCTTGTCTTTGGCCCTAGGAATCTTTCCCCACTCTAGTGATTCTGCTCGTTTGCTTGTTCATTGTAAACCGTTTAAGGACAATAAAGAGCTGAGCCTTCAAACATGGCATCTTTCAGCTTAATAAAGAAAAAAAATCATAAGCTGAAGATGCTAAAACCTATGATATATATGACATGCATATATGGCTATTTTGGAGTGATGCATATTGGAAGGAACAATAACAACAACAAGAAGACTAGGTCAAAGAACTGACTGAAATGGTGAACTTCTGCTGGAAACAGTAAACTTCTGTATTGAGAATTTTGAGAGACTGAGAAAAAGATGAAAAACATGTTTGGCAGAATGCATGAGCTCTGGTAGGGAGGGGGGCACGGGTCTAGATTTGATTTGAAATTTTGTATGAAATGCACAAAGCTTCAGTAAAAATTGGCTTTGAAAAAAAATGTCTAATTGTAGCCAGGCGCGGTGGCATACACCTTTAATCCCAGAGGCAGAGGGAAGCAGAGGCAGGTGGATCTCTGTGAGTTCAAGGCCAGCCTGGTCTACATAGCGAGTTCCAGACCAGCTGGGGCTACAGGGAGACCCTGTCTCAAAAAGACTAAATAAATAAATAAATAAATAAATAAATAAATAAATAAATAATAAAAAAAGATCTGAGTGGAGTTTATTCTGATTGTAGTTTTTGAATTCCCAGTAGAGAATACAGAACCGCAGTGCCAATTACCTTGTAATGTGTTGTAAATATCATTTTTATTCAAGGTAACATAAGTCACCATGTCCTGGCAAGCAGGCATGAATGTGCAAGGTTATCGCAGTCTGCATGCATAGACTTTAATGTAATGTTCCAGCTTAGGCATTAGTTCTTCTCGGTGTTAAAGTGTCATGAGAGGCTTGGAAACTGTAGCAAAGAAGGTTAGTAGCATTCCCCTAATGATCGTAACCCCCTAAAAGATGGACGGTATGGGAAGTCTGTGTTTGGTCCTTTATCCTGTTTTTCTCAGTGGCTTGCGCTACTTTACATCACCATCACGAGTGTATGAGAGCTCTGTTTTCATCCCGCCCTCACCGGACTTTGGTGTCTTTTGTCTGAATGGGGTGGGTGTCACCACACTGTGGTCGTCATTTGCTTTACCCTGATAGCCAATGATAGCAACAGATTTTTATCAATTTGGTGGCCACTTGAATTCAGTTCATGATAAATTATTATATATTTTGTGAATAACTAGGTGGAGTTTGAAGGCTCCAAGCATGGAGTCTTGGTAAGGAGATGGAAATGTTAATTATCCTGATTTAACCAGTATATACAGTGTGTGTGTGTTTGTGTGTGTGTGTGTGTGTGTGTGTGTGTGTGTGTATCACCCAAATATGAAAGGTCAAAATAATAAAAATAGATAAAAATAAAGGAGAAAATTCCTAAATTACTGTCTCAGGGAGTCCATAGACATAGTAAGATGAACTTTACCACCCAACCCGCGCTCTTGGGAAGGGAAAGGTCCTGTCATTGGTAATGTGGGGAAGGCAGGCTCTAAGTTGGTTCCCATTTCCTTTTCTTTCTTCACTAATAACAACAGAGTGGAAATAGGTTCACAAGAGGACCTTATTACCTTTACTCTTCCTCCCTCCCTCCCTCCTTCCCTCCTTCCCTCCTTCCCTCCCTCCCTTCTCTCTTTCTTTCTTTCTTTCTTTCTTTCTAATTTTTTTTTTATTTATTTCTGTATGTGTACGAATGTACTGTCTGCATGTAGGTTTGTGCACTCGTGTCGTGCAATGCCGCGGAGGTCAGAAGAGGGTGTCGGATTCCCCTGGAACTGGAGTTCTCCTGGAATTGGAGCTTCAGATGGTTCTCAGCCGCCATGTGGGTGCTGGGGATTGAACCCGGGTCCTCTGCAAGAGTGGTCGGTGCTCTTAACCGCTAGGCCATCTCTCCAGCCCCTCTTTCTTTCTTTCTTTCTTTCTTTCTTTCTTTCTTTCTTTCTTTCTTTCTTTCTTTCTTTCTTTCTTTCTTTCTTTCTTTCTTTCTTTCTTTCTTTCTTTCTTTCTTTCGG